>CM038676.1:120940091-121168303 GCA_021605205.1 Aegilops longissima
GCGCGGCCTTCATCTTGGAGAAGGCAGGTCGAGCGCAGCAAAACTTGCGTGAGAAGCTCTGCGCAAGAAGGTGAGTGGCGCAGCAGAAGATCAACCTCGACAACTACGAGGAAGATCTTGCGCTTGTGAGCAATCAATTAAGGCGGAGCACTCAAGGAGGCAAGGACCCACTTGCAGTGCCGAGGCCGCCAAGAAGGAATTGGAGGCGAGGTGGCGCGAGTGGAGGCCACCCTCCGGAAGAAGCGAGGAGGAGGTCGCCGGGCTGAAATCACGAGCATGAGGAAGGACGCTACACTCTTGGCGAGCTGCGTGGTCGTTTGAGAAGATCAAAGAGCTCGGCGCCAAGGACTCAAAGGCGGATCTGGAGCTAAGCCGACCACCACAGCGGAGGCGCTTTGAGCGGCGCCAAGGAGGCGGGAAATGGGTCTGCTGGAGAAGATCAAGGCCAGCGAGGAGCTGTTGGCGAATGCATGACGCCAGAGATACTCTCAGAGATAGCATAATGCATTGGACGAAGGTCTTGTGGACACCGCCGCCGCCATCCATAATGAGCTGATGGGCTGGGGATGGTGGATCTTGGGTACTCCACCGGCGAGAACCTCCAACCCAGCGCCAAGGTCAGCTGTTCTTCAAGGGCGTGTTGACGGGTCTCCAGTGGCTCGGGAAGAGATCCCAAAGCAGCTGGCCGACGAAGTCGCGCCAAGTCTGCATGTCGGGCTCTCGAAGAGTGCTGATGAAGGTGGCCTTCCGCAACCCAAAGCGTCAACTTCACCAGCGTCCTCAAGTCCTGCCTCCATCTGGCGGCGTTGAAGCTCAAGGCCCTTATCGCACCCATCATGGGCAGGGTGGCGGAGTCAAGAGGCTCGATGGCGACCAGCGTGGACTAGGCCGCCAAGTTTATCTTTTCCTTGTCGCTGCGGATCATGTTTACTAGAACAATTTATTAGATCTCACGACAAGTTATTCTATAATATACTCTATCTTGGCAACAATTGCAATGTTATTCCCTTTACTTGATTTCTTCCTTTGTATGTTTGTGCCCTCGCTTTTAGGGAACTTGTCGGTCACGAGCACTTTGCCCATGGCTTGTTGAGTGCGAACGTCGGCAGCCTGCTGGTGATCTGCCTCCGACAAAGCAACCTTGTCCATAACTAGTTGCAGCACGCTTAAGTTGTTGGCGGACTCGAAACAAAGTAAGAGCATAAGCTAGCCATGATTGGTTCCTCAGCATAGGTTTTCCATACAAAGTACTATCGTTCGAGGAAGATAACTTGAAAATTTAAAAACTGATTGCTTAAACTTAGCAACTTAGCTTTTTTGTTGTTTGCTTCCCGGTAAGGTGATACTTCCTCGAGCGACACTTGGTGGTCCACACCATTATCTTCTCCTCCCCCCCCCCCAGTTAACTTGTGGGTGGATGAACCTTGTTCTCTTTTTGAGAAGAAAGAAGAGAAAATAAAGTTATGGAGCCTAGTGGCTCGTTATAAACTAAGGGTGTGGATGCTGCACAAATGTCAAATAATACATGCATAATAATGATGAAAGCATGAAAATGACAAATTGTCGCAACACATAAAACTTTCTTGATGCACGGGGTCTGCGGCTTTGTACAAAGGATTACATGCAACAGCGGCAAGACTTGTACAAAGGGTGGTTCTTGGAGCAGGTTCGGCAACCCGCGTCTTATCGGTAAAACTTACGAAGATGCTCTATGTTCCATGAGTTGCTCACCGGGCGCCATCTTGGTCTCTAAGCGGACAGCGCCAGAGCCTAGTGACTTCGTTTCACCCGATAAGGGCCTTCCACTTGAGCGTCAACTTGTTGGAATTCTTGGCGGATTGAGCGCGAAGAACAAGGTCGCCTTCCTCGAAGCTTTTGGCATTAACTTTGTGGCTATGGTAGCGGCCTTAAAGCTGGCTTTAACGAGCAGCTCGTCTGACTGACTGAAGGCGATCCTCCTCGAGGAGCAGCGCGTCATCTTGTCGCAGCTGCTCTTGCTCAAGCTCATCATAGCGAGTACTCGAGGTGACCCGTATCTGAGTTCCGTGGGAGAACCTGCCTCTGCTCCATAGACTAGGCGAAGGTGTGCGGCTAGTGGCTCGATTTGGCGTCGTCTGATCGACCAAGAACCACCGGCAGCTCCTCAATCGAGTTTCTTCCGCACTTGCGCAGCCTGTCAAAAGTTACGGTCTTGAGTCCTCGCAGCACTTGACATTTGCCCTCTACCTTGACCGTTGCTTCTGGGTGAGCAACAAAATCAAAGCAGACCTTGGCGCCAAGATCTTGGGCGTCTTGCATGAAGGTGCGACTACGTGAATTGGGTGCCGTTGTCGGTGATGATCGGTTAGGTATCCCAAAGCGGCAAACAATTGACTGAAGAACTTGATTGCTTGGCTGTGCTTTCACCTTCCTCCTTGCTTCCACTTCCGGCCACTTTGTGAACTTGTCGATTCTGCGGCGTACAAGTACTCAAAGCCCCGACAACTTCGGGGAAGGGCCGAGATGTCGAAACCCAGGACCAAAAATGGCCAGGATAAAGGGATCGTCTGGAGAGCTTGAGCTGGCTGGTGTATATGTTTTGAATGGGCCGCACGCTTCACACTTGGTTACTTGTGCGATTTGCATCACTGGAGGGCTTCGGCGAGAAGAAACCTTAGGAAGCTTTGCGGCAAGTGCTCTTCGCCAATGTGGTGACCACATATGCCTCCGTGTATCTCCTTAACAGCTTACATCCATCTTCCGGCAAATACACTTCAATTTCACACGTTGAGTCTTCTTACATGCGGATGTTGTCAACAAACTGGTACATACTTGACTGCCGAGCTACTCTTTCCGCTTCTTCTTGCTCTTGGGAAGTTCTCTGTGCGAAGAAAATGGGCGATCAGCTGCGCCCATCTTTGGAGCTTTGTGGCTCGACAACAAGGACTAAGGGCACATCTGCCGCTGGGAACATCAGCTTCCACGGCAGAACCTGCGGCTCAGCGGAGCTTGATGATCCCGGCAGGCTTGCGAAGCAAAACTTGTCGGGGCGTGCGCTTCGACAGAAACAAACCCTAGGGCTTGTCGGGCGGACTGCTCCTCGGCGATATCTGCGTTGATTTTGGGGATCTTCTTGGCGGCGGCTTGAGGGCTCTGCGGAAAGTAGTCACCGAAACCAACTTCCTCTTCTTGTTACTGTCTAGTTGATGGTATTACGGTTGGTTGAGTTAAGCAAGCACAAAAATCCCTGGTTCCACGAGTAACAAGTCGGCGCACTTTGACAAAGCCATCGGCAATATCATTCGAGCTCTTGGAACATGTTCCATTTGCGGGCCTTCAAAGTGCTCTTCTAGCTTTCTCACTTCATCAGCGTAGGCTTCCATCAACGGACTCGATAATCTTTGTTTACTTGGCGGACGACAAGCTGAGTCACCACGACAATAAGCTTTACGATCCCAAGGTCCACCCAATCTGAGGGGCGGCAAGCAAACCCTCATACTCTGCAGTATTATTTGTTGCTTGCTCCTTGGGAAAGTGCATTTGGACTATGTACTTGAGGTGCTCTCCGGTGGGTGCGATAAGCAGCATGCACCGCGGTACCTGCGGCGAGAAGGCACCATCAAAGTACATCAGCCACTCTTTACTTGCTTCCTTGGCGGGGATGCTCGTCTGGAATTTCTTCATCTTGCGTTGGCGTCCATTACGCTATAAACTCTGCCAATGCTCTGCTTTGGATAGTTGAAGTGCTTTCAAACTTGTGGCCAAAGCTTGAGCAGTTCGATGCCACTCGACAATCCTGCTTTGTTGCTTCGGATTTTGCAATATCCTCTTGGTGACGAGTGACAACTATTATCTCATGTGCTTGGAAGTAATGGCGCAGCTTTCTCGAGGCCATGAGGAGGCGAAAAAGCAACCGCACAGAATACCTTGACCTAGCCCCTGCGAAGGGAACTAACAAAGTAGATTGGCGCTGCACCATCCTTTTACGCATCTTGTCGCAATCCTGCGCGAGATCCGTCCTTATCGGGACGAGCTTGTGGCAAGCCCCACCTTGTCGCTGGATGCATCTGCCTCGGTTGCGGCTCATCATCCGCCTCCCTCTCCGCTACTAGCAGCACTAACCACTTGATTGGTTGCTGCTATATATACAACAACTTCTCTTGTGGCCTAGGTGCGACAAGTATTGGAGTGGAGGACAGTACCTCTTTAAGTCTGCGGCAGCCTCCACTTCGAGTCCATTTCATTGGACCTGCCTTTTCAAAATTTTGAAAAATGGCGGGCGCGCTCAAGCTGACCTAGAGATAAACCTCTTTGAGAGCAGCCACGCAACCGCAAGCCTTCTTACATCCTTGGCCTTTGGTGCTTCAATCTGCTCAATGGCCTTGATCTTGTCGGGATTGGCTTCAATTCCCTCACGAGACCACGAAGAACCCGAGAAGCTTGCGGAAGGACTCCAAACACGCACTTCTTGGGGTTGAGCTTGAGGTTGATCTTGCTTGAGATTGCAAAGGTCTCATCTAAGTCTTGAACCAGAGTTGCTTTATCCTTGCTCTTGACCACTATGTCATCCATGTAGGCTTCTACGTTTACGTGCATTTGGGCTCAAAGGCATCATGGACTACTCTTGCAAAGGTTGAACCAGCATTCTTCAAACGAAAGGCATCCGTATGAAGCAGTATGTGCCACATGGTGTAATGAATGCGGTTTCTCTTCATCCTCTTCGCCATGAAGATCGATGATATCGAAATATCGTCAAGAAATGAAAGCAAATCACATCCGGTAGTGGAGTCAACAATCTGGTCTATCGTGGCAAGGAAATGGGTCTTTGGGACAAGCTTTATTAACATCCGTGAAGTCAATCAAAGTCTCCATTTCCCATTTGCCTTTCGTACAACTATCGGATTGGCCAACCACGTGGGATGGAGTACCCTCGACAAAGGCCTGCTGCTTCCAACTTCTTGATCTCTTACGCTATGAATTCTTGGCGCTCCACTTTGCACCTTCACGACTCTTTGCTTGGCGGGCGCGCGAGGACAGACAGCTAAGTGGTGCTCAATTACTTTCACAGGAACACGGGGATGTCGGATGGTTTCCATGCAAACACGCCGACATTCGCCCATGAGAAAACAACGAGCTCGCCTTCTTATTTAGGGTCAAGCGTGGCTTGATGGTGAAGGTACCACCGGTGCCGTCCTCCTGGCGGACACCTTCTTGGTCTTGGTGAAGCTGCCATCATCTTCTTGCACTTGCGGTGGAGCTCGATGGTGCGTCCTCGGCGGTGGCGCAGCACTCAGGAAGTGCGCTTGCGAGTGGGCATTAGAGCTCTTGCGGACTTGGTCTTCTTCTTCCCCGGGTGCTTGATGGCAAGTGGTTTGCTATCTGTTGCAGCTGCTGCATCGATAAATCTTGTCGGCGCAGAATAAGCGCATCCTTCTTGTCGCGATGAACAGAAATAGCGCTTATCGGGCGGGCATCTTGAGCAGGTTGTAGGCATAATGAGAGGCTGCCATGAACTTGGCGAGTCTGGGCGACCAAGTATTCCATTGTAGAGGCAATGGGAAATCGGCAACGTCGAATGTGACCCTCTCAGTCGAAATTCAGTTCCTTGCCAAATGTTACTTGCGATGTGATCTTCCTTCGGCTTGCTCCTTCTGGGTTGATTCCTTGGAAAGTGCAGTCTCTTGAGCTCGGCTGTCGGGGATCTGAAGCTTCGGAGCACTGCGAGAGGAGATCAGATTCAGGCGGCCCGCCGTCAACCAACATCTTTGTGACCTTGAGGTTGCGGATAGTTGGTGAGACCAACATCGGCAAGCACCCGACCGCGATTATGCGATCGGGTGGTCCTCAATGTCAAAGATGATGGGCGTCTTGGACCACTTGAGGCTGCGCAATTCTACGGATGGTTCTGCTGCATTAACCTCCGCATCCATTGCTTAAGTTGGCGGTGCGAGGTATGCGGAGAAGCACCACCGTCAATACAAAGAACCTCTGTTGCCTTCGAAAACTCCTGCTCATCAGCCGTCGTCTTCCATGTCTTCATCGCCGTCATCTTCGTCTTCTTCCTTGTCGCGCGCAGGGAGGTCTGTCTCCTTGCCGTTGCTTGGCCTTGCGCGGCGTCCTCCCGGCGGGTCTCTTCTTGCTAGCTGCGGCAGCTTCTTCAGGGCCTTCTCCTTGTCTTGCCGCTCGTACTCAGCCCTCGCTGTTCAACAAGCTGCTCGACTTTCTTGCAGCTCACGGAGGTCGTGGCCCTTAGTGCGGTGAATTTTGCGATGCTTGCTTGTTGGAGCTGTCACCTTGTCGGCCCCCACAGCTTGGCGGTCGGTGTCGTGGCAACCTCCTTGCGGAGCCACCAGCCTTGGCTTTGTTGGCGGCACCATCCTTGCGGACTGCTCGACAACTAGTACTTCTTGGCTCTTCTTCTTTACATTGTTCCATGCTTGGCTCTTCTTTGCCGGGCGGTCTCCTCCTTGTCGATTCTGCTCCCACATTCTCTCACAGGAGTCTTCTTCCCTCCTCAGCATGTGCACACTTATCGGCCAAGGCATACAGCTCAGCGGCGTCCTTGACTTTGCACATCGCCATCTCCTCCCTCATCCTGCGGTTCCGCATGTTACGATGAAGCATGCGATCACAGCGGCGGGGTGGACATCACGGGATGTTGTAGTGCACCTGTGAATCTCTGAATAAACTTGCGCATGGACTCCCTTCATACGGGCAAGCGGTGAAGGTCCTCTCTTGGCCATGAGGTTTGTGGCCGCCCGTGAAGGCGCCGACAAGCTGATGGCACAAATCTGCCCAAGAAGATATGGAGCTGTCCGTCAAGTGCATGAGCCAAGATCGGCGTTTGGCTTGAGCACCGAGAGGAAGTAGTTGGCGAGGATCTTGTCGTCTCGTCCCCCGCAGCCTGCACCGCGATGGTGTAGATCTTGAGGAACTCCGATGGGTGTGTCCTACCATCATACTTCTCACACATCTCGGCAGAAGTTTTTCTTGTCAGACCTTTGGACTTTCCACAGCTCACGGGTGAACGCAGGGCAACCTACCGCGTACGGCAAGTCACCTGGTTCCCCTGGCGCATGCATGTCAACAGCGGGCCCGGCGCGCTGGTCGGATTGACGCCGCGCTTCTCTTCGGTGCTCGATGCGAGTTCGAGCGTCTTCTTGTTGGCGTTCTTGAAGAACTTGGCGCTGATCACGGCGAGCTCGCGGATCCGACGATGCGGTGGAGTCGCTGTCGATGTGGATCCGAGGAGCTGGTGATCTTGGCCTTCGGGAAGGGGAGTGCATGGTGGTTGCACCCCCGCAGGTCTCGTCGCCACCGGCTCGTGCCTTGTCGTCGCGCCCGTAACAGGGCCATGATTGGTTGCCGCGAACGTCGCCGTTAGCAAAGCCGATGAGACTTTGGTTGTGGCCCTCCATTAAATCGACCTTGTCGGCCGTTGGAGGTAATCTAAGTAGTTAAGCTCTTGCCAAGGCTTCCGCAGAAGTGGTGAGTAGCAAAAGGCGTGCGGAGAGAGGAAGGATGTGCTCGGACTCTAACCAAGTTAGGAGAGCAGCCTCCATGGCGACCGTACTCGCTTTCGTACCAGCATCTTTGGCGTGCATCTTGGTCTCGAGGGCCTCGGGATCCTCCAGCAGCCTTGATCCAGCGAGCGTATGGTGCTGCGAGCATCATGGCGCTGTCGGTCTCGCCCCTCTTGAGAAGGGCGCGGTGCGGATTGGACGCCGAAGCTTCGCCGCCTTGTCCTGGACCTGGCGGCGTCGTGGGCTCTCTCGCGCCCGTTCCTCCACCAGCGTCTTCCCACCACTGTCAGCTCCGGTGGTGGTGGGTTTAACAGCAGACGGCTCTGCTGCCGCGAAGCCTTCTTCTTGGTGGCATGCTGATGAAGATGACGAAGATGTCGCTCGTGTGAACGCCGGATCGGGTTCACACAACCTCGGCGCCCTACTGGCGCGCCAAAGATGTCGGGAAGCTGGTGGTGTCCCACGAACACCTATGGGACCTGGTCCCTTGTGGTTCGGAGGGGGGAGAATGCACAAGAGCGGATCGGCGATGCACGAGCAGATTTACCCACGGAGCTCTGGAGAGATAACACTCCTCTGCTGCTTGGTTGATTCTATTGTGTTCTTGCTAGGGAGCAATGAGAGCTACAAAGCCTAGCCTGAGTGAGTGTGGTCTCGCATGAGTCGAATGAACCGAACGAGCCGAACCCTTTCTACGTTGCACATGGGCCTCCTTTTATAGTCTCAAGGGGTCACCACAGTGTAGCGCATATGAGGGTACAAATGTAAAAACAGTGGTTGGTACACCAACTTGTACAGTGTACAGTGATCTATACCTAACTCTGACGGCAAGGGACAAGAGTAATAAATGCCCGTCCCCGTCGCCCGAACAGTGCAACAGGGACCGTCAAGTGCGCCTCCGTTCGCCACGATGGTAGCTTGTCAGCGCCGCTTATCGCTACTCCCCGCTGGCTGCACAGCCCATTGACACGCGTGCCTGGGAAAGCCCCATGGTGACACGTTGGCGGATGAGCTGGAGCGGAGATGAAGAGAGGTTGCCTGCCGCGGCAAGTGCCTTACCGCGGCAGAATCCTTGTCGCGCTTGGGAGCTTGTCGCTCACCAAGCCTTCCCGGCAAGCTCCTCTTGCCAGGGCCTTGTTTCCTTCGTGCTTTGAGCGGTCTTCCCAGCAAGCTCCTCTTGCCGGGGCCTTGATTACTTTGTTCTTGAATGGCTCCAAAGGAGCCAGCGGAGGAACTTGGCGGTCACTAGGCGGCCTGCCAGCGAAGTCTTGCAACTGCCGTGCGAGTTCGGGATACTAGGGTACCCCTACTCTAGTACACCGACCATGTCATTGCACCTACTCCGGTTCGTTCTGCACCACCCATCGTGCCCGCTCATGTTCGAGTTGTCCCGCACAGGGCACCTGCTCCACCAACTCAGCGCATCACCTCACGTCTGGAGCCTATCACCGAAGAGGAGGTTGAGTCCCCAGCCTCACTGCGCCTCACCCTTAGCAGGCCAAGGGAAATCCTTACCATCTCCGACTAAGTAAGCTTAGCCGCCGTGCGATGTACCGACTTGTACGATATGTTTATGTGTACATAGGCTGTGAGAAGTAGCTTGTTTGCGCATCATGTAGGATCAGGAGGAGTGCACTAGCCTAAATAACATGTCAGGATTATGTACGCATATCCTGAGTGATGTATTGTATAATTACTGCTTGCGTGTAAGATATGTAATGAACAGTCCTTCTCCGTGCGCAAACGTTTAATCTCTTGAAAAAAAAATCTTGGAGCATTTGCGAATTTTTCTGTCTTCTTGAATTTATTGATCTTTGCGACTCAATTTCTTTTATTATGAGTGTTTCAAAATATATCCCCAGAGTGAACTATGTCTCGTCCTTGGACGCGCTCCATGCTAACTCCGACAGAGGAAAATTATGGCACACCCCCAGGCAACAATTTCACACAGGGGCAAACAAGTCAACAGGACAGTGAAACGGCACTCTCCCAAATGTGCCGTCTTTATGAACAAAGTCAGCAGTAACATCAGGAAATAATGAACCAAGTCATCAATATGGGGAATCACCGTGGGCATATCAGCAGCAATCAAAGTTATCGAGCTACAGAAGACCGTCCCCAAACATTTTGTCCTGTGACAAACCTGTTGAAGCCGAGGACTGGCTTGAGACATGGAAAGAAAATTAATCATTGCCCAGTGTTCAGATCTTGAGAAAGTGCTTTATGCTCCGCACTATCTCCTTTGGAGCAGCCGCATCGTGGTGGGAAAATTTCCTACACATGCACCCCAACGAAAATAATATAAGATGGGAGGAATTTAAAGAAGGTTTTCGTGGGGCACATATTCCTAAGAGTCTTATGAAGATCAAAAGAGAGAATTTGATGACCTCAAGCAAAGGACAATGGCGGTGTCGAATACAACAGTCAGATTACTCTGCTGTCTCGCTCATCAACGAGGAGCGTATGTCGAAAAACAAAAGATGGAGAAATTCCTAGGCGGTCGACACCCGCGCTTAAATGCCAATTGGTCGTACACACCTTTCCAGATTTTAAGGCGGCTGGTGGATAAGGCCATTACCTTGGAAAATGAGAGGCGCAGCTTAGAAGATTTCCATAAGCGGAAGAGGGACCAGACTAATCACGCCCGCAACCACCGCAGCAAGACAGATGTTCAGAAGAACTGGACACCCAACCCACGACAAGCGTCTCACGCTCAATCAAGAATTTCCATGCAAGGGACAAAGAGTTCACATACCGCCCAGGCGTTACCTGTTACGCTTGTGGAGAAGAAGGGCACTGGCCCCAAGCCAAGGAACTCGACCCCAAAGCCGAACAACGGAGGCAATAATTCGGCGCCAAAGCGCAACAATTTCAACCCAAATAACAACCACATGAAGGGTCATCTGAACCACGTGACCAAAGAGGAAGCACAAAATGCCCCAGATATCGTACTCGGTACGTTTCCTGTCAACACAATACCTGCCATGGTTTTGTTTGATTCTAGAGCTTCTCACTCATTCGTTTCGAAAAGTTTTGCCTTGCAAAATAATTTTTCGATGCTTCCCTTGGAAAAATCTATGATCGTCAAGTCCCCTGGGATTAAGCAAGTTACCCGGAATTATTGCCAGGGTGTGGTTATCGAGTTTGAAGGGTTGAAGTTTCATGCAAATCTTATCGTGTTGGAAAATAAAGGACTGGATGTCATCTTAGGGATGGATTGGTTAACCACCAACAAAGGTTTTATTGACTGCTTCAACAGGACCGTAATTCTCACCCACCCCCACGGGAAGACCATAAAGGTTTCAGCCAAGGAAAGAAAAATATCCCGGCAACCGAGATTGAACAAGGTGGATATTTCTGAATTGAGGAAGGTTCAAGTAGTGTGTGAATTTCCAGATGTATTTCCCGAAGAGCTACCAGGCATGCCACCAGACCGAGAGATAGAATTCAGCATTGAGCTAGCACCCGGAACCGCTCCCATATACAAGAAACCATACAGAATGGCACCATCCGAATTGGTAGAAGCGAAGAAGCAAATAAAGGAATCATTGGAAAAAGGGTATATCTGAGCCAGTTCCTCACCTTGGGGTTCACCAATTTTGTTCGCCAAAAGAAGGATGTAACACTGAGATTGTGCATAGACTATCAGCGCTAAACATGGTCACAATCAAGAACAAATATCCGATGCCACGAATAAATGATTTATTCGATCAACTCGCTCGAGCCAAGGTGTTCTCAAAGATTGACTTGAGGTCGGGATACCATCAACTGAAAGTCGAACCGAAGATATTCCCAAGACAGCTTTCACCTCCGGATCGGATTGTATGAGTTCACCGTAATGCCATTCGGACTAACAAACGCCCGCATATTTTGTTCACCTCATGAACAAAGTATTCATGAAGTTTATGGACAAGTTTGTTGTGGTATTTATCGATGATATTCGGTATACTCCAAAACACCGATAGAACACGCTGAACATCTCCGAATTGTACTAGGAGAACTCAGGAAACATCAATTATCGCTAAATTCAGCAAGTGTGAATTTTGGCTAAAACAAATAGGTTTTGGGCCATGTCTTGACCCAAGAAGGTATAGCCGTGAACCGGAAAAGGTCAAGGCCGTGCTTGGCTGGAAGCCACCAGCCAGCGTGACGGATGTCTGAAGTTTCTTGGGAATGGCAGGATACTACCGAAGATTTATTGAAGGATTCTCCACCATAGCAAAGCCAATGGCGCAACTACTCAAGAAAGACCGGAAGTTTGAATGGGCGGAAGCTTGCGAGAAAAGTTTCCAAGAACTGAAGAGGCGGCAGCGACACCGATATTAATTGTGCGGATATACACAAAAATTTGAGGTATTTTGTGACACATCTCGAAAGGGCCTCGGGTGCGTATTAATGCAAGAAGGCAAGGTTGTCGCATATGTTTCCAGACAACTTCGCAAGCATGAGGAAAATTATCCTACCCATGACCTAGAATTAGCAGCAGTTATCCATGCACTCAAGGAATGGAGACACTTCTTACTTGGAAATCATTGTGAAATATACACGGACCACAAAAGCCTCAAGTATATTTTCACACAACCAGAACTAAATTTACGGCAGCAACGCTGGTTGGAATTAGTAAAGGATTATGATGTTGGAATCCACTACCACCCAGGGAAAGCAAATGTTGTAGAAGATGCTCTGAGTCGGAACCCCAGTCCAAACAACGACAGCATGCCAAACTTGAGACCTGAATTTCAGCAGGAATTTGCTAAGCTCAATCTGATGGTAGTCACCGAAGGCTGTGTGTCGAACTTAGAATTACAGCCTACCCTGATAGAGAAGGTTAAAGAGGCTCAACGTGGACACCCTAGCATTGAAGACATAAAACGGAAGATGAATTTGGGCAAGGCCTTAGAATTCGTTATCGATGAGCAAGGAATATTTTGGTACGGGAATAGACTTTGCGTACCAAATATCCATGACCTTAAACAGCAAATCCTGGCTGAAGGCCACACCACTCCATATTCAATCCATCCTGGAGGAACAAAAATGTACAAAGATCTTCAGGGAACATTTTGGTGGCACGGTATAAAAAGAGACATAGCCACGTTTATTGCATGTTGTGACTCTTGTCAACGCATCAAGGCCGAGCACTAGAAACCGGCCGGGCTATTGCAACCAAATAAGATACCCGAGTTGAAATGGGACGAGATTGGAATGGATTTTATTGTTGGACTACCTCGGTCACGACACGGACATGATGCCATATGGGTCATCAGCGATGGTAGCTAAAGTAGCACACTTCATCCCGTGAAGACAACCCACACCACTCGAAGCTTGCTAGGCTCTACCTTTCCGTGATAAATGCCTTACATGGAGTCCCAAAGAAAATAATCTCGGACGAGGCACTCAATTCGTCTCCGATTTTGGGATCACTTACAACAAGCTCAGGAACTCAGCTGGCATTCAATGCCGCATACCATCCCAGACGGATGGGCGGTGGCGAGTAAACCAGATTCTAGAAGATATCTTTGCGAGCATGTGTCCTCACCTATGGGACCAGTTGGGAAGAGAGCTTACCATACGCAGAATTCGCATATAACAACAGTTATCAGGCCAGCCTGCAAATGGCACCATTTGAAGCTCTGTACGGGCGAAGGTGTCGCACCCCGCTAAATTGGTCGGAAACCGGAGACAGCTATATCTTCGGCCCAGACTTGCTCAAAGAGGCTGAAGATAAGTTCAAGGTGATTAAGGACCGACTCAAGACAGCCCAAAGCCGACAAAAGAGTTATTACGATCAGAAGCATCGTGGAGTCAATTTTGAACCCGGTGAATTTGTGTACCTACGAGTATCCCCTATGAGAGGCCTGCATCGATTCAAGATTAAAGGGAAGCTAGCACCAAGATTCATTGGACCATTCGCATAGTGGCATGAAGAGCACGGTAGCCTACCATTAGACTTACAGAAGAATTATCCGACATCCACGACGTATTCCACGTCTCCCAATTGAGGAAGTGTGTAAGCAACCCAGAGAAACAAGTACCCCATAAAAACATTGACGTGCAGCCAGACCTATCGGGAGCATCCAATAAAAATCTTGGAAGAGTCTGAAAGGAGAACCCGACAGAAAACCATCAAGTTCTTCAAAGTTTAGTGGAGCAACCACACCGAAAGTGAAGCCACTTGGGAAAGAGAGGATTTCCTTCGAACAGAGCACCCACATTTATTTGAGGATCAGCTGGAATCTCGGGGACGAGATTTTTCCAAAGGGGGTAGGTGTTGTGACACTCCAAAAATATTCTTTTGGTTTTTGTCGGTGTACTAGAGTAGGGGTACCCTAGTATCCCGAACTCGTGCACGGGCAGTTGCAGCACCCCGCGGCAGGGCCGGCTTAGTGACCGCCAAGTTCCTCCGCTGGCTCCTTTGGAGCCATTCAAGAGCAAAGTAATCAAGGCCCGGCAAGAGGAGCTTGCGGAAGGCCACTCGAGCACGAAGAAACAAGACCACAGCAAGAGGAGCTTGCGAAAACTTGTGATCGACAAGCTTCGAAGCGCGACAAGGATTCTGCGTGGCAAAGGCGCTTGCAGCGGACAAACTCTCTTCATCTCCGCTCCAGCTCATCCGCCAGCGATAGCCATGGGGCTATTCCGAACGCAGCGTGTCGAAGGCTGTGCAGCCAGCGGGGAGCAGCGATAAGCGGCGCTGACAAGCTACCATCATGGCGAACGGAGGCACACTTGACGGTCCCTGTTGCACTGTTCGGGCGACGGGGACGGGCATTTATTACTCTTCTCCCTTGCCGTCATAGTTAGGTATAGATCACTATACACTGTACAAGTTGGTGTACCAACCACTGTTTTTACATTTGTACCCTCATATGTGTTGCAACCTGTGATGACCCCTTGAGACTATAAAAGGAGGCCCATGTGCAACGTAGAAAGGGTTCAGCTCGTTCAGTTCATTCGACTCATACGAGACCACACTCACTCAGGCTAGGTTTTGTACCTCTCATTGCTCCCTAGCAAGAACACAATAGAATCAACCAAGCAGCAGTAGGAGTGTTATCTCTCCGGAGAGCTCCGAAGCTGGGTAAATCTGCTCGTGTGCATCGCCTCGATCCGCTCTTTGTGCATTCTCCGCCCCCCTCCGAACCACAAGGGACCAGGTCCCATAGGTGTTCGTGGGCCACGACCAGCTTCCCCGACATCTTTGGCGCGCCAGGTAGGGGGCGTCGAGACTGTGTGAACCCAATCCGGCGTTCACACGAGCAACTTCTTCAACATCTTCGTCAGCATGCCACCGAAGAAGAAGGCTTCGGCGGCAGCAGAACCGTCCGTGTCAAACCCACCACCAACGGAGCTGACGAGTGGTGGGGAAGACGCTGGCGGAGGAACGGGCGTCGTCGAGAGAGCCCCCGACGCCGCCAGGTCCAAGGACAAGGCGGCGCAAGCCTCGGCGTCCGAATCCGCACCGCGTCCTTCTCAGGAGGCGCGGAACCGACAGCGTCATGATGCTTGCAGCACCATACGCTCGTTGGATCAAGGCCAAGCTGGAGGATCCGAGACCCTCGAGACCGCATGCGCACGACATCTTTGATGGTACGAATGAATCAGTATCGCTTGCCATGGATGCTGCTCCTCTAACTTGGTTAGGAGTCGAGCACATCCGTTCTTCGCTCCGTATGCCATTGCCACCCTCCACTCCAGCGGAAGCCTTGGCAAGAGCTCAACTACTTCTAGACTACCCTCCAACGGCCGACAAGGTCGACGAATGGAGGGCCACAATCCAGAGTCTCATCAGCTTTGCCAACGGCGACGTTCCGCGGCAACCAACTGCGTCTTTGCCGCGGCGCGACGACAAGACACGAGCCGGTGGTGACGAGACCTGCGGGGGTGCAACCACCATGCACTCCCTAGCCAGGAGGCCAAGATCACCAGCTCCTCGGATCCACATCGACAGCGACTCCACCGCATCGTCGGATCCGCGAGATCGCCGTGATCAGCGCCAAGTTCTTCAAGAACGCCAACAAGAAGACGCTCGAACTCGCATCGAGCGCCGAAGAGAAGCGCGGCGTCAATCCGACCAGCGCTACTGGGCCCGCTGTTGGCGATGCATGCGCCCGAAGAACGAGCGACTTGCGTCTGCGATAGGTTGCCCTGCGTTCACCCGTGAGCTGCGGCAAGTCCGTGGCCCGACAAGAAAAACTTCAAGCGGATGTGCGGAGAAGTATGATGGCGGGACACACCATCGGAGTTCCTCGGCATCTACACCATCGCGGTGCAGGCTGCGGGGGGCGAGGCGACAAGATCCTTGCCAACTACTTCCCTCACGGTGCTCAAGCCAAACGTCGGATCTTGGCTCATGCACTTGCCGGACAGCTCCATATCTTCTGGGCAGATTTGTGTCATCAGTTTGTCGGCGCCTTCACAGGCGGCCAAACCTCATGGCCAAGAGAGTGACCTTCACCTGCTTGCCCAGAAGGAAGGAGAG
This sequence comes from Aegilops longissima, assembly GCA_021605205.1. Lineage (NCBI taxonomy): Eukaryota > Viridiplantae > Streptophyta > Magnoliopsida > Poales > Poaceae > Aegilops > Aegilops longissima. Next base: position 120,956,073 of record CM038676.1, read on the forward strand.
TCCCTGCGCAAGTTTATCCGAGATTCAGCCGTGTGCTACAACATCGAGCGTCCACCCTGCCGCGGTGATCGGTAGCGTTTCATCGAACATGCGGAACCGCGGGATGAGGAGGAGATGGCGATGTGCAAAGTCAGGGCGTCGATTAGCTGTATGCCTTGGCGAAAAGTGTGCCTGCGCTGAGGAGGAAAAAGACTCCCAGGAGAGAATGTGGGAGCAGAATCTGACAGTGAGGGGACCGCCCCGGCAAAGAAGAGCCGGCGGCGGAACAACAGAAAGAAGAAGAGCCAAGAAGTACTAGTTGCCGAGCAGTCCGGCAAGGATGGTGCCGCCAAGAAAGCCAAGGCTGGTGGCTCCGGCAAGGAGGTTGCCGTTGACACCGACCGCCAAGCTGTGGCGGCCGCCGACAAGCAGGACAGTTCCAACAAGCAGTACTGCAAGATTCACCGCACCAAGGGCCACGACCTCCAGAGCTGCAAGAAAGTCGAGCAACTTGTTGAACAGCAGAGGGCTGAGTACGAGCGGCGAGACAAGGAGAAGGCCCAGGAAGGTGCTGCGGCAGCTAGCAAGAAGAGACCCGGTCGGGGGGGGGGGGACGCCGCGGCAAGGCAAAGCAGCGGCAAGGAGACAGACCTCCCCGTGGCCGCGACAAGGACGAAGAAGATGATGACCATGAAGACATAGAAGACGATGAAGCTGATGAGTAGGAGTTTCAGAAGGCAGAGAGGTTCTCTGCATTGGCGGTGGTGCTTCTCGCATACCTCGCACCGCCAACTCAAGCAATGGATGCGGAGGTCAATGCAGCGAGAACCATCCGTGGAGTCCGCAGACCTCTGAAGTGGTCAACCGCCCATCATTTTTGATATTGAGGACCACCACGATCGCATAACTGCGGTCGGGTGCTTGCCGATGTTGGTCTCACCAACTATCCGCAACCTCAAGGTCACAAAGATGTTGGTTGTGGCGGGGCGGCCTGAATCTGATCTCCTCTGCGGTGCTCGAAGCTTGGATCCACGACAATGAGCTCGAAGAGCCGGCACTTTCAAGGAATCAACCCGAGAAGGAGCAAGCCAAAGGAAGATCACCTTGCCAAGAACATTTGGCGGTGAACTGAATTCAGGACTAAGAGGTCACATTCGGCGTTGCCGATTTCCCATTGCCTTACAATGGAATACTTGGCCGTCCAGCACTCGCCAAGTTCATGGCAGCCTCTCATTATGCCTACAACCTGCTCAAGATGCCCGGCCCGATAAGCGTTATTTCTGTCCAAAGCGACAAGAAGGATGCGCTTATCTGCGCCGACAAGATTTACCGGGATGCAGCAGCTGCAACAGATAGCAAACCACTTGCCACTGAAGCTCGCGGGGGGAAGAAGAAGACCAAGTCCGGCAAGAGCTCTGATGCCCACACCTGCAAGTGCACCTCCTCGGAGTGCTGCGCTACCGTCGAGGACGCACCATCGAGCTCCACCGGCAAGTGCAAGAAGATGATGGCTGCTCCGCCGAAGACCAAGAAGGTGTCCGCCAAGGAGGACGGCACTGGTGGCACCTTCACCATCAGTGCCACGCTTGGCCCTAAATAGGAAGGCGAGCTCGTTGCTTTCCTGCGGGCGAATGTCGATGTGTTTGCATGGCAACCATCTGACATCCCCGGTGTTCCCAGGAAAGTAATTGAGCACCACTTAGCTGTCTGTCCTCATGCGCGGCCCGTCAAGCAAAGAGTCAGGAAGCAGGCAGTGGAGCGCCAAGAATTCATAGCAGAAGAGATCAAGAAGTTGGAAGCAGTAGGCCTTGTCAGAGGGGTACTCCATCCCACGTGGTTGGCCAATCCGGTAGTTGTACGAAAGGCGAATGGGAAATGGAGACTCTGTATCGATTTTACAGATGTTAATAAAGCTTGTCCCAAAGACCCATTCCCCTTGCCGCGTATAGACCAGATTGTTGACTCCACAGCTGGATGTGATTTGCTTTCGTTTCTTGACGCATATTCAGGATATCATCAGATCTTCATGGCAGAAGAGGATGAAGAAAACCGCATTCATTACACCATGTGGCACATCTTTGTTTCATACGGATGCCCTTCGGTTTGAAGAATGCTGGTTCAACGTTTGCAAGAGTAGTCCACGACGCTTTTGAGCCGCAAATGCACAGAAATGTAGAAGCCTACATGGATGACATAGTGGTCAAGAGCAAGGACAAAGCAACTCTGGTTCAAGACTTAGATGAGACCTTTGCAAATCTGCGCAAGATCAACCTTAAGCTCAACCCTGAGAAGTGCGTGTTTGGAGTTCCCTCCGGCAAGCTTCTCGGATTCTTCGTGTCTCAGAGGGGAATTGAAGCCAATCCCGACAAGATCAAGGCCATTGAGCAGATTGAAGCACCAAAGCACGTCAAGGATGTAAGAAGGCTTGCGGTTGCGTGGCTGCTCTCGGCAGGTTTATCTCTAGGTCACTGAACGCATACCGCCATTTTCAAAATTTTGTAAAAGGCAGGTCCAATGAAATGGACTCCCGAAGCGGAGGCTGCGCTGCAAGACTTAAAGAGGTACCTATCCTCCACTCCAATACTTGTCGCACCTAGGCCACAAGAAGTTCTTGCTGTATATAGTGGCAACCAATGAAGTGGTTAGTGCTGCGTTAATGTAGCGGAGAGGGAGGCGGATGATGAGCCGACAAGCGAGGCAGATGCATCCAGCGACAAGCGAGGCTTCGCCGTCAAGCTCTGGTCCCGACAAGGACGGATCTGCGCGAGGATTGCGAGAAGATCTGAAAAAGGATGGTGCAGCGCCCAGTTTACCGTTAGTTCCCTTCTGCGGGGCTAGGTCGAGGTACTCGGTGTGCAAAAATTGCTTCGGCCTCCTCATAACCTCGAGAAAGCTGCGCCATTACTTCCAAGCACATGAGATAACAGTTTTCACCGCTTTCCGCTGAAGAGGATATTGCAAAATCCGAAGCAACAGCAGGATTGTCGAGTGGGCCTTTGGGCTGTCAAGCTTGACCTCAAGTTTGAAAGCACTTCAACTATCCAAAGCGAGCATTGGCAGAGTTTATAGCAGAATGGACGTCAACGCAAGATGAAGAGATTCCAGAGACAAGCATACCCGTCAAGGAAGCAAGTAAAGAGTGGCTGATGTACTTTGATGGTGCCTTCTCGCTGCAAGGCGCCGGTGCCGGCGTGCTGCTTATCGCACCCACCGGAGAGCACCTCAAGTACATAGTCCAAATGCACTTTCCCAAGGAGCAAGCAACGAATAATACTGCAGAGTATGAAGGTTTGCTTGCCGGACTCAGAATTGCAGTGGACCTTGGGATCAGAAAGCTTATTGTCAGGGGTGACTCATAGCTTGTCGTCCGCCAAGTAAACAAAGATTATCAGAGTCCGTTGATGGAAGCCTACGTTGATGAAGTGAGAAAGCTAGAAGAGCACTTTGAAGGCCTGCAAATGGAACATGTTCCAAGAACTCAGAATGATATTGCTGATGGCCTGTCAAAGTGTGCTGCACTCAAGTTACCTGTGGAACCAGGGATCTTTGTGCTCAAGCTGACTCAGCCAACCGTAACGCAATCAACTGGACAGAACAAGAAGAGGAAGTTGGTTTCCGGTGACTACTTTCCGGCAGGGCTCCCTGAAGCCGCTGCCAAGAAGGTCCCCAAAATCAACGCAGATATCGCTGAGGAGCAGTCCGCTCCGACAAGCCCTAGGGTTTGTTTCGTCGAAGCAGACGCTCCCGACAAGTTTTGCTCCGGCAAGCTCGTCGGGGATCATCGAGCTCCGGCTGAGCCGCAGGTTCTTGCCGTGGAATCTGATGTTCCCGCAGCGGCAGATGTGCCCTTAGTCCTTGTTGTTGAGCCACAGGCTCCAGCATGGGCGCAGCAGATCGTCCATTTTCTTCAGACAGGGGAACTTCCCGAAGAGCAAGAAGAAGCGGAAAGAGTAGCCCGGCAGTCAAGTATGTACCAGTTTGTTGACAACATCCTGTACAGAAGAAGACTCAACGGTGTGAAATTGAAGTGCATTTGCGGGAAGATGGGCAAGCTGTTGGCGAGAGATACACGGAGGCATATGTGGTCACCACATTGGCGCAAAGCACTTGCCGCAAAGCTTTCCGGCAAGGTTTCTTCGGCGAAGCCCTCCAGATGCAACGCACAAGTAACCAAGTGTGAAGCGTGCGGTTCCATTCAAAACAGATACACCAGCCAGCTCAAGCTCTCGGGCGATCCCTTTATCCTGGCCATTTTCGATGCAGGGGCTCGACATCTCGGCCCCTTCCCGAGCTGTCGGGGCTTTGAGTACTTGTACGTCGCAATTGACAAGTTCACAAAGTGGCGGAAGTGGAAGCGATGAGGAAGGTGAAAGCACGGTCAGCAGTCAAGTTCTTCAGGTCAATTGTATGCCGTTTTGGGATACCTAACGGATCATCACCGACAACGGCACCCAATTCATGAGTCGCACCTTCATGCGATCGTCCAAGATCTTGGCGCCAAGGTCTGCTTTACATTGCTCACCGAGAAGCAAGGGTCAAGCAAGGAGGGCAAATCTGAAGTGCTGCGAGGACTCAAGACCAGAACTTTTGACAGGCTGCGCAAGTGCGGAAGAAAGCTGGATTGAGGAGCTGCGGTGGTTCTTTGGTCGATCAGGGCGACGCCGTCGAGCCACCGGCGGACACCTTTTGCTCTAGTCTATGGGCGGAGGCAGTTCTCCCCACGGAACTTCGTATCTGAGATCACCTCGAGTACTCGCTTATGATGAGCTTGAGCAAGATCAGCTGCGACAAGATGACGCGCTGCTCCTCGAGGAGGATCGTCTTGAGGCTCTTGTCACGAGCTGCTCGTTACCAGCAAGCTTTGCGCCGCTACCATAGCCGCAAATTTAATGCGAGAAGCTTCGAGGAAGGCGACCTTGTTCTTCGGCGCGTTCAATCCGCCAAGAATTCCAACAAGTTGACGCTGAAGTGGGAAGGCCCCTATCGGGTGAAACGAGTCACTAGGCTGGCGCTGTCATGCCTTGAGACCGAAGATGGCGTTCCGGTGAGCAACTCCTGGAATATAGAGCATCTTCGTAAGTTTTACCCATAGAGGCGCGATTGCGGAACCCGTTCGGCAACCACCCTTTTGTACAAGTCTTGCCGCTGTTGCATGTAATCCTTTGTACAAAGCGAGCGCGGACCCGTGCATCGATAAAGCTCATGTGTTGCGCACAATTTGTCAATTTCATGCTTTCACCATTATTATGCATGTATTATCTGACATTTTGTGCAGCATCCACACCCGGTAAGCGATAACGAGCCACTAGGCTCCATAACTTTATTTTCTCTTCTTTCTTCTCAAAAAGAGAACAAGGTTCATCCACCCACAAGTTAACCGGGGGGGGAAGGAGAAGATAATGGTGTGAGCCACCAAGTGTCGCTCGAGGAAGTATCACCTTGCCGGGAAGCAAACGACAGAAAAGCTAAGTTGCTAAGTTTAAGCAATCAGTTTTTAAATTTTCAAGTTATCTTCCTCGAACGATAGTACTTTGTATGGAAAACCTGTGCGCGGAGGAACCAACTCGCGGCTAGCTTGCGCCCTTACTTTGTTTCGAGTCCGCTCAACAACTTAAGCGTGCTGCAACTAGTTGCGACAAGGTTGCTTGTCGGAGGCAGCATCGCCAGCAGGCTGCTGACGTTCCGCACTCAGCGCTCGCGGCAAAGGTGCTCGCACCGACAAGTTCCCTAAAAGCGTAGGGCACAAACATACAAAGGAAGAAATCAAGTAAAGGGAATAACATTGCAATTGTTGCCTAAGATAGAGTATATTACAGAATAACTTGTCGCAGATCTAATAAATTGTTCTACTAAACATGATCTGCAGCGACAAGGAAAAGATAAACTTGGCGGCCAAGTCCACGCGGTCGCCATCGAACCTCTTGACTCCGCTCACCTGTCCCACGATGGGTGCGACAAGGGCCTTGGCGCTTCAACGTCGGCAGATGGAGCGAGGACTTGAGGGCGTTGGTGAAGTTGGCGCTTGGGTTGTGGAAGGCCACCTTCATCAGCACCTTCAGAGAGCCCCGCGAGACTTGGCGCGACTTCGTCGACCGATTGCTGGGATCTCTTCCGGAGCAGCTGGAGACCCGTCGACGCCCTTGAAGAACAGGCTGAGCTTGGCGCTGGGTTGGAGGTTCTCGTCGGTGGAGTACCCAAGATCCACCATCCCGGCTCCATCAGCTCATTATGGATGGCGGCGGCGGTGTCCACAAGACCTTCATCCAATGCATTATGCTATCTCCGAGAGTATCACAGGCGATGCGGCATTCGCCAACAGCTCCTCGTTGGCCTTGATCTTCTCCAGCAGGCCCGTTTCCCGCTCCTTGGCGCCGTTCAGCGTCTCCGTCAGGGTGGTCAGTTTCAGCTCCAGATCCGCCTTAGAGTCCTTAGCGGCGTCGAGCTCTTTGATCTTCTCAGCGAAACGACCCTGCAGCTCGCCAAGAGTGTAGGCCTCCTTCTCGCGCTCGCGTTTCAGCCCGGCGACCTCCTCCTCGCTCTTCTGGAGGGTGGCCTCCAGCTGCGCCACCCTCGTCTCCAATTCCTTCTTGGCGGCCTCGGCAGCTGCGGCGGCGTCCTTTGCCTCCTTGAGTGCTCCGCCAATTGATTGCTCGTGCGCGGCAAGATCTTCCTCGTAGCTGTCGAGGTTGATCTTCCGCTGCGCCAGCTCACCTTCTTGCGCAGAGAGCTTCACGCCGGCAAGCCTTTGCTACTCCTCGACCTCGGCCTTCTCCAAGATGAAGGCCGTGCGCTCTTCAGAGAGTTTCTCCAGCGCTTCTGCTATGTCCCGGAGAGTTTCTTTGTTGGCGCGCCGGAGCTCTTCTGCGCGCTTCTCCATGTCGCTCTCGCCCTCGCGGCGCCTCCAGACTCCAGCTTGGCTTGTCGGGCGCGGTAGAGCGGCAGCAGCTTCTTCAGCAGCTGCTCCTCCTCGAGCTTCGCCATCTGCTGCTTAGCGCGTTAACCAGCGACAGCCCAGCGGAGGCGAGCAGCTCCGTCGAAGGTCTCTCCCTCGACCGGCGCCCTGGAGCTCGATGCCCATGGAAGCTTGATGAAGACACCTTCGCCGACCTTCAGATAGGCGCCGGGCTGGTGCTCTTCGGAGTCTGGCGCGGCATCGGTGGCGGGGGGATCGGCGGTCGGTGCAGTGCCTGGCGCTCCTGCGGCCTCAGGGACGTCAGTACGATCACCGGACCCCTCCCCAGCCTCTGCGCCGGCAGCCTTGGCGGCCTCCTCGCCGGCGGACCCATCAGCGCCGGCCTCCTCTTCCATGTTGGCGGCGTCGTCATTGTTGCCGCGAGCGTCCTCCTCACCGGCAACCTCAGTCTCCATCGGCTCTCCGGCAGATGGATCTGATGATCAGAGAAAGAAAGGACAGTCAAGCGCAAATGTTCATAAAGAAGAACAGAAGAAAAAGAACCCAAGGGAAATTTTCAGTCAAGAAGATTACCTGCAATGGGATCTGTAGCCGCGGTCTCCATCACCGGAGGGTCGTCGGTGCTACCCCTTGCCGGAGAAGCTCCCCTTGTCGTAGAGGCCTCCCTTGCCGGAGAGCGCTCCCTTGGCGGAGAGTTCTCCCTTGGCGGCGTAGTTGAAGCAAGCAGAACTTCGGGAGTGGCCTCCAGGGCCTCCTGATGAGGCTGCTCTGCTCCTACACACATCAACAAGTCAGATGTCAGTGGTGAAGGAGCACCCAAGCACACCTAACAGTAAAGAATAAAACCAAGTACTTACGCCGGGGGCTGTGCTGGGGGCTGCTCTGTTGAAGGGTTGCCGGATCAGGCAAGGGAGTCTCAGACGTGCCCCCTGTCGCCACGGGAGATTCGTCTTCGATGACCACCACCGGAGTCTTGGCCCTCTTCGACGCCCTCTGAGCCAGCGTCCTGAAGAAGGAAAGAGCTCAAAATGAAGCAAGTCAGATACAAGGTAAAGCAGTAAATTGAAGAATTACAAGTAGCAGCGACAAGATCTTACTCTTCCTCTTCTTCCTCGGAGCTGAGAGCGGAGAAGACAAATTCGCTCGGTCGACGAGCTGGAGGAGTAGGCTCCCTCGGACGCTTGGCGGGTGCAGGGGCCGTGGCTCCAGAAGGCCCCGCTCCCGTTGCTGTGGCGGCATGAAGCGCTCCCGCGGCAACCGTACTTGCTGCGGTGGAGTGTGTCGGGCGGCGAGGCGGCTGTTGGGCCGTCTGCCGCCCCGCCACTTCTCCGGTCTTGCGGAGGCGTCTTCTTGGCGGGGCCGCGGGCTCCTCCCGCGGCAAGCTACTTGACGGCGGAGGGGAGGCGCCCCCGGCAGGCTCGTTCGGGTCGGCGTCGGGCTCGGCCTGCTCCTCCTCACCGGCGAACTCCTCTCGGTCGGCAAGCTTGCCGCCTCGGCTGTTTCCGCCTCCTCGACGGTGAACCCAAACACGCTGGCGGCGGCAGCTTCTGCCGCCTCCTCTAACCTTGTGGCGATGCGCGCCATCTCTTGCTCGGTGGTGTCGCGGGTGAGCCGTTTTTGCTCGTCGGCACGGATCGGCACTTCTTCCAAGTCGTCAAAGAACTGCTGCACGACATCGTCGGCGGGCTCCTGCCAAGTTGGAACGATTCCATGGGAATCGCACAACGGCATCATCGCGCGGATGCGGTCAAGCGACGAGTTGTTGCACAGAGGCACGACTCCCCTCGGCAACATGAACCACTCGGGGTGATCTGCATCAGGCTTGAACAGCTCCCGCAGCATGCCGTCCAGCTCCAAGACAGTAAAGTTCCAGTTCAAACCCGGGCGCAGCCTCATGATATCCGCCGCGTTTTGGATCTCCCAAGCAGGCCTCCCCCTCTCCTTCAAGGGCGCAATGCAGCGGCGAAGAAAGTCCGCGCCAACTGCTCCTACGGTAAGCCCGGCATGCCTGAGGCGCAAGATCCTAGTCACGACAATCTTTAGCTTGGCATCCTCCGGCGCCAAGTTGCTCCGATCATTGCCGCGTACTATGGAGGTTTGGCGCAGGGCAGTGAAAGGCTGCGGGTCCTCCTCTAAGATCCAACACCAATCGGCTCTCCACTCCTCCCACTTGCTGTGTAGCTCTCCGTCAAGATATGCTTCCTTCTTGCCGATCCTGGAGATCCATGCAATCCCTCCGGCAAGCGGCTCTCCTCTCTCAACACGGGGCATGAAGTAATGGCGGAAAAGTGCTACATTTGGGTGGACCCCGACAAAGTTCTCGCAGAGGTGTGCAAAAACGGCCATGGTGAGGACGGCGTTGGGGGTGAAATCAAGGAGGCGGAGGCCATATGTGTTCATGACATCGCAAAAGAATTCGGAAAAGGCGGGCGAGCCCGCAGGATGAAAAGCGCGAAGAAAGGGTACCCTATGGAAACCTTCTCGGATGAGGCAGCGGAGATCACCCTCGTGCGCGGGTGCGCCCGCGTCTCCGTCGACCAGAAAAGGTAATACAGCTCCCGCAGCTCCTTCCTGTCAAGCAGGGGATCGAAGAGCCGCTCCTTCCATAGCGCCACGAGCCGCTGCGCCTGGGCGATTCACGCCTTTCCCTTGTCGGCTTTAGGAGCCATGGAGGGAGGTGGTGGAGGAGGTCGACGGCGTTGGTGGCGCCGGTGGCAGTGGGGGGGGGGGCGGAGCGTCGCTCTCTTTGGACTTGGAAAGAAAGGGGGAGCGGCGGTGGTTTTTGATGTGACAGCAATGGCAAGTGGGTGTTCTGCCCCTATTCCCCCTGCTTATAAGGAGGGAGAGGGGGCGGGCGTTCTGATTTTCCCATTAAAGAAAGCCCCCACGATCTCTCCCACGACGCCACGTCCGGGCGTGCCGTTAAGTGGGGATGTGGTGGGTCGGCGAATAATTGCCCGATCTAGGCGCGCATGCCCGTGCCTTCGTTTTAAGCCTGGCCCATGAGCTTGGCGCCGTGTGTGGCCCAGGCCGGGGCTCTGTCGGTGTACTAGAGTAGGGGTACCCTAGTATCCCGAACTTCGTGCACGGGCAGTTGCAGCACCAGCGGCAGGCCGCCTAGTGACCGCCAAGTTCCTCCGCTGGCTCCTTTGGAGCCATTCAAAACAAAGTAATTAAGGCCCGGCAGAGGAGCTTGCCGGAAGGCCACTCGAGGCACGAAGAAACAAGACCCGGCAAGAGGAGCTTGCGGAAGGCTTGGTGATCGACAAGCTCCGGCGCGACAAAGGATTCTGCGCGGCAAAGGCGCTTGCATGGCAGACAACCTCTCTTCATCTCGCTCCAGCTCATCCGCCAGCGTGTCGCATGGGGCTATTCCGAGCAGCGTGTCGAAGGGCTGTGCAGCCAGCGAGGAGCAGCGATAGCGGCGCCGACAAGCTACCATCGTGGCGAGCGGAGGCGCGCTTGCGGTCCTGTTGCCTTTGTTGAGCGACGGGGGCGGGCATTTATTACTCTTGTCCCTTGCCGTCAGAGTTAGGTATAGATCTCTGTACACTGTACAAGTTGGTGTACCAACCACTGTTTTTACATTTGTACCCTCATATGCGTTGCCACCTGTGGTGACCCCTTGAGACTATAAAAGGAGGCCCATGTGCAACGTAGAAAGGGTTCGGCTCGTTCAGTTCATTCGACTCATACGAGACCACACTCACTCAGGCTAGGTTTTGTAGCTCTCATTGCTCCCTAGCAAGAACACAATAGAATCAACCAAGCAGCAGTAGGAGTGTTATCTCTCCGGAGAGCTCTGAAGCTGGGTAAATCTGCTCGTGTGCATCGCCTCGATCCGCTCTTTGTGCATTCTCCGCCCCCCTCCGAACCACAAGGGACCAGGTCCCATAGGTGTTCGTGGGACACGACCAGCTTCCCCGACAGTTTTCTTCAAAAAAAATTTGGATTTGAAGAAGGTCTTCTAAACCCTTCCAAAAATCTCTCTCAAAAACTTTTTCCCTCTAGCAAGGATTTTATTTTGGCGTCTCCTTCAACTCTGGTGTTTGGTTTTTAAATTTTTCTTCTGATTGCCCTCTTCTCAAAAATTTCAAGAAAATTCTTATAACAGCAACATATATATATTTTGTCATATGATTTGTTATGCTCAAGTAACAATCTATTCACAATGTAAAGTATGAATCAGAAACTTCATTGAAAACTAACAAACTATAATCTCGGTCATTGAAGCAATTGCAATTTATCATAACATAGGAAAGAGTCAATATAAGAGCTTTTCAGCAAGTCCACATACTCAACTATCATTTAGTCTTTTACAATTGCTAACACTCACGCAATACTTATGGTTATGGAGTTTTAATCGGACCCAGAGAAAGATAGGGGCTTATAGTGTTGCCTCCCAACCTTTTACCTCAAGGGTAATGTCAACAATAATAGTTCATGCTAACTTACATCCAATTAGTATATATATATATATATATATATATATATATATATATATATATATATATCAGGATCTTTCCAACACAATGTGCTTGCCAAAGGATAAAATGTAAAAAAGGAAAGGTGAAGATCACCATGACTCTTGTATAAGGTATAAGACAAGAAAAAGATAGGCCCTTCGCAGAGAGAAGCAGAGTTTGTCATGTGCTTTTATGGTTGGATGCACAAAATCTTAATGCGAAAGAATGTCACTTTCTATTGCCACTTGTGATATGGACCTTTATTATGCAGTCTGTCGCTTTTGTTTCTTCCACATCACAAGATCGTATAAAGATTATTTTCTCCACACTAATAAATCATACATATTTGAGAGCAATTTTTATTGCATGCAATAATGACAATTTACTTGAAGGATCTTACTCAATCCATAGGTAGATATGGTGGACTCTCACGACAAAACTAGGTTTAAGGATATTCAGAAGCACAAGTAGTATCTCTACTTGGTGCATAGAATTTGGCTATCATGAGGGGGAAAGGCAAGCTCAACATGTTGGACGATCCATGACAATATACTTTATTTCAGATATAAGAAAACATAACCAATTAAATTGTCTTCCTTGTCCAACATCAACTTTTTAGCATGTCATATTTTAATGAGTGCTCACAATCATAAAAGATGTCCAAGATAGTATATTTATATGTGAAAACCTGTGTTTCTTTATTACTTCCTATTAATTTCAACGATGACCAAAACTATGTTTGTCCACTCTCAACAACTTTTATTCATCATACTCTTTTATATGTGAAGTAATTACTCTTCATAAGATCATTATGATCTCTTTATTTCTTTCCGTTCTTTCCTTTTCTTTTATTCCCTCACGATCATAGCAAGATAATCAAGCCCTTGATTCAAAACCAATCTTTATTATATGTAGCTCACAGACTCGATTACATAGAAGGATCATAAAGCAAAACTCAAAACTAAATCATACTAAAACTTTATTCTACTAGATCAAGATATTACTAAAAGGATTGAACTAAGAAAAACGGTAAAGATAGGAGTGTGACGGTGATACGATACCGGGGCACCTCCCCCAAGCTTGGCAGTTGCCAAGGGGAGTGCCCATACCCATGTGATTATGTCTCTTTCTTCGGAAATGGTGATGTGATATTCTTGGCTATGATGCCCCTTAGGATACGATTCTCCTCCTCGAGCTTATTGACTTGCTGCTTGAGGTCCATTATTTCCTTACGGAGCTTTCCCGTGATGGCTAAAGCCCCTTTCACCCATGGATGTTGCATAGCTGCGGGAGAACAAGTGACACTCTTTTTCATATTTTCATGAGAAAGGAATCTAGCATTGGAAGGGATAACCGATTTTGGAATAGCTGAGCTCTGTAGTTCCCCCATCATGAATCCGGCTCGGAATCGAGAAGTAACTTCTTGATCCTCCTCCATGGAATCTATCCTTTTCAAGTCGGCCTCCATCTCTTCCTCCGTTGATGGCCCAAAGTGGTCAGCATCGCTGTTTGCTCTTGGTCCCGGTGTCGGATGAGACACCCGGCTCTTCCCAAATGACTCTTGAGAAGACATCTTGCTCTAATCTGCGGCAGAAATAGCACGAAACAAAAACAGAGGGTATTTGCGTGGTACGGTGGTCAAAACCTTCGGGAGATTATATAATGAATTTTTACCGACCAAAAGAAGTATCGCGCAAGAAAACGGAGTCCGGAGAGCACACGAGGTGCCCACGAGGTAAGGGGCGCGCCCTCCACCCTCGTGGACGCCTCGTGTACTTCCCGGACTACTTCTTATTTTTATATTTTCTTAAATATTCCAAAATGGAGAAAAAATGCCATTAGAACTGTTTTGGAGTCAGTTTACTTACCGTACCACATACCTATTCCTTTTCGGAGTCTGAAACGTTCTGGAAGGTGTCCCTTATGTACTCCTCCGGGGTTACGGTTTCAATAACATTAGTTTCAACATTTATAGGATTACCTGAGATATAATGTTTGATTCTTTGACCATTCACCACCTTCGGATTTGTCCCTGAAGTTGTTAATTTTTATGGCACCGGAACGATAGACCTCCTCGATAACGTAAGGACCTTCCCATTTAGAGAGAAGCTTACCTGCAAAAAATCTTAAATGAGAGTTGAATAGCAACACATGATCACCTACATTAAACTCACTCTTTTGTATCCTTTTGTCATGCCATCTTTTAACTTTTTCTTTAAACAATTTGGCATTCTCATAGGCTTGAGTTCTCCATTCATCAAGTGAACTAATGTCAAATAGCCTCTTCTCATCGGCAAGTTTGAAATCATAATTGAGCTCTTTAATGGCCCAATATGCCTTATGTTCTAGTTCGAGTGGTAAGTGACATGCTTTTCCATAAACCATTTTATACGGAGACATACCCCTAGGATTTTTATATGCAGTTCTATAGGCCCATAATGCATCATCAAGTTTCTTGGACCAATTCTTTCTAGATCTATTAACAGTCTTTTGCAAAATTAATTTGATCTCTCTATTACTCAATTCTACCTGGCCACTAGATTGTGGGAGGTAAGGAAATGCAATTCTATGATTAACGTCATACTTAGCAAGCATTTTACGAAAGGCACCATGAATAAAGTGTGAACCACCATCAGTCATTAAGTATCTAGGGACTCCAAACCTCGGAAAAATAACTTCTTTAAGCATCTTAATAGAGGTGTTATGATCAACACTACTAGTTGGAATACCTTCTACCCACTTAGTAACGTAATCAACAGCAACTAAAATATGTGTATACCCATTAGAGGAAGGAAATGGTCCCATATAATCAAAGCCCCAAACATCAAATGGTTCAATCACAAGTGAATAGTTCCTAGTAATTTCTTGTCGTCTACTAATATTAACAATTCTTTGACATTCATCACAAGAAAAGACAAACTTACGGGCATCCTTGAAGAGAGTGGGCCAATGAAAACCGTATTGCAATATCTTATGTGCAGTTCTATCTCCAGCGTGGTGTCCTCCATAAGCCTCAGAGTGACACTTGCGTAGGATCTGTTCCTGTTCATGCTCAGGTACACAACGTCTAATAACACCATCCACTCCTTTATAAAGGTGTGGGTCATCCCAGAAGTAATGTCTTAAATCATAGAAAAACTTTTTATTTTGCTGGTATGTGAAACTAGGTGGTATGAATTTAGTAACAATGTAATTAGCATAATCAGCATACCATGGAGCAGTACGAGAAGCATTTACAACAGCTAATTGTTCATCAGCAAAGCTATCATCAATAGGTAGTGGGTCATCAAGAACATTCTCTAACCTAGATAAGTTGTCTACAACGGGGTTCTCAGCTCCCTTTCTATCAATAATATGCAAATCAAATTCTTTTAATAGGAGAACCCACCTAATAAGTCTAGGTTTAGCATCTTTCTTTTCCATAAGATATTTAATAGCAGCATGATCAGTGTGAACAGTTACTTTAGAATCAACAATATAAGGTCTGAACTAATCACAAGCAAATACAACTGCTAAAAATTCTTTTTCAGTAGTAGCATAATTTCTCTGGGCACTGTCTAGAGTTTTACTAGCATATTGGATAACATTTAATTTCTTGTCAACTCTTTGTCCTAAAACAGCACCTACAGCATAATCACTAGCATCACACATAATTTCAAAGGGTAAATTCAAATCAGGTGGCTGAACAATAGGTGCAGAAATCAAGGTTTTCTTAAGTATTTCAAATGCTTCTACACAATCATCATCAAAGACAAAAGGAACATCTTTTGTAAGAGATTAGTTAGAGGCCTAGATATTTGTGAGAAGTCTTTAATGAACCTCCTATAAAAGCCGACATGACCAAGGAAACTTCTTATACCTTTAATGTCCTTGGGACATGGCATCTTTTCAATAGCGTCAACTTTAGCTTTATCAACTTCAATACCTCTTTTGGAAATTTTATGCCCCAAGACAATACCTTCATTAACCATAAAGTGGCACTTCTCCCAATTCAAGACAAGATTAGTTTCTTCACATCTCTGCAAAACTCGATGAAGGTTGCTCAAGCAATCATCAAAAGAAGTTCCATAAATAGAGAAATCATCCATGAAAACCTCAACAATCTTTTCACAAAAATCAGAGAATATAGCCATCATGCATCTTTGAAAAGTAGCAGGTACATTGCATAAACCAAAAGGCATACGTCTATAAGCAAAGGTACCAAAAGGGCAAGTAAAAGTGGTATTTTCTTGATCCTCTTTTGACACGGGTATTTGAGAGAAACCAGAATAACCATCTAGAAAGCAAAAATGTGTATGTTTAGATAATTTTTCTAGCATTTGATCAATAAAAGGTAAAGGGTAATGATCCTTTTTAGTAGCTTTATTTAGTTTACGGAAAATCCATTACCTTTCTATAACCTGTAATGATTCTTTGTGGGATCAATTCATCTTTATCATTAGGGACAACAGTAATACCTCCCTTCTTAGGGATGGGCAGGACTTACCCACTGACTATCAGCAATGGGATAAATTATACCTGCCTCCAGAAGCTTTAGTATTTCTTTTCTTACCACTTCTTTCATCTTAGGATTTAACCGTCGTTGGTGATCAACAACCGGTTTAGCATCTTTCTTCAATTTAATTTTGTGTTGGCATAGAGTGGGACTAATGCCCTTAAGATCATCAAGAGTATATCCAATAGCACCACGGTGCTTCTTCAGAGTTTTCAATAATTTCTTTTCTTCATGCTCTGAAAGATTAGCACTAATAATAACAGGATATATCTTTTTCTCATCAATATAAGCATATTTAAGAGTATCAGGTAATTGTTTAAGCTCAAACACGGGATCACCCTTGGGTGGAAGAGGATCCCCTAGGATTTCAACAGGCAAGTTGTGTTTCAAAATAGGTCCCTGTTTAAAGAATATTTCATCTATTTCCCATCTTTCATTCATAATAATATCATTTTCATGGTCTATCAAATATTGTTCTAAAGGATCATTAGGAGGCACGGCAATAGAAGAAAGACCAATAATTTCATGTTTACTAGGCAATTCTTTATCATGGGGTTGTCTACGGAATATAGCAAAATTAAAATCATGAGACATATCCCCTAAACCAATAGTAACAACATCCTTTTTGCAATCCATCTTAGCATTAGCAGTATTCAAGAAGGGTCTACCAAATATAATGGGGCAAAATTCATCTTGTGGGGAACCAAGAACAAGAAAATCAGCAGGATATTTAACTTTCCCACACAAGACTTCAACATATCTAACAATCCCAACTGGTGAAATAGTGTCTATATTGGAAAGCTTAATTATAACATCAATCTCCTCTATCTCAGAGGGTGCAATATCATGCATAATTTCTTTGTATAAGGAATGAGGTATTGCACTTGCACAAGCATCCATATCACATAAGCCATGATAACAATGATCTCCTATTTTAACAGAAATAACAGGCATGCCTACAACAAGTCTATGCTTGCCCTTAGTATTGGGTCTAGCAATTCTAGCAGCTTCATCACAGAAGTAAATAACATGCCCATCATTATTGTCGGCCAAGAGATCTTTAACCATAGCAATACTAGGTTCAACTTTAATTTGCTCAAGGAGTGTAGGTGTTCTAGTGTTACTCTTACGAACCACAGTTGAAGCTTTAGCATGATCCTTTATTCTAACAGGGAAATGTGGTTTCTCAATATAAGCAATAGGAACAATAGGATCAACATTATAAGTGATAGTCTTTTATTTAACTTTAATAGGTGCAACTACTTTTACTTCAATGGGAGGATTATATTTAAACCACTTCTCCTTAGGGAGATCAACATGGGTATCAAAAGATTCACAGAAAGAAGCTACTATCTCAGAGTCAAGTCCATATTTGTTGCTAAATTTATGGACACCATCGGTATCCATAAAAGATTTAACACAATCAAACTTAGGTGTTATACCTGACTCCTCACCTTCGTCGAGATCCCAATCTTTAGAGTTGCATTTAATTCTTTCCAATAAATCCCATTTGAATTCAATAGTCTTCATCATAAGAGAACCAGTACAAGAAGTGTCGAGCATGGAGCGATTATTGAGAGAAAGCCGAGCATAAAATTTTTGAATAATAATTTCTCTTGAGAGCTCATGATTGGGGCATGAATAAAACATTGACTTAAGACTCCCCCAAGCTTGACGATGCTTTCTCCTTCGCGAGGCAAAAAATTATATATATAATTACGATCACGGTGAATAAGATGCATAGGATAAAACTTCTGATGAAATTCCAATTTCAATCGGTTGTAGTTCCATGATCCCATATCATCACATATCCTAAACAATGTCAATGCCTTTCCCTTCAAAGATAAAGGGAAGACCTTCTTCTTGATAACATCCTCGGGCATACCTGCAAGCTTAAATAATCCACAAACTTCATCCACATAGATTAGGTGTAAATCGGGATGCAATGTTCCATCTCCTGTAAAAGGATTAGCCAGCAGTTTTTCTATCATACCCGAAGGAATTTCAAAGTAAACATTTTCAGTAGGTTTAGTAGGTTGAGGAGCAACTCTTTGCTCTACTGGTCGGGGTGAAGATACCCTGAACAAGCCCTTCAAAGGATTACTTTCCATAGTAACAAGTGATAGTAAATTTCAGCACATTATATAAATTTTTCCTTACCAAATTCCACCTACCAAAGGCGCTTCACTCCCCGGCAATGGCGCCAGAAAAGGGTCTTGATGAACCACAAGTGTAGGTGATCTATCATAGTCCTTTCGATAAGTAAGAGTGTCGAACCCAACGAGGAGCAGAAGGAAATGACAAGCGGTTTTCAGTGAGGTATTCTCTGCAAGCACTGAAATTATCAGTAACAGATAGTTTTGTGATAAGGTAATTTTTAATGGGTAACAAGTAATGAAAGTAAATAAGGTGCAGAAAGATGGCCCAATCCTTTTTGTAGCAAAGGAAAAGCCTGGACAAATTCTTATATGAAAGAAAACGCTCCTGAGGACACATGGGAATTATCGTCAAGCTAGTTTTCATCACGCTCATATGATTCGCGTCCGTTACTTTGATAATTTGATATGTGGGTGGACCGGTGCTTGGGTGCTACCCTTCGTTGGAAAAGCATCCCACTTATAATTAACCCCTATTTCAAGCATCCACAACTAAAAAAGAAGTATTAAGGTAAACCTAACCATAGCATGAAACATATGGATCCAAATCAGCCCCTTACGAAGCAACGCATAAACTAGGGTTTAAGCTTCTGTCACTCTAGCAACCCATCATCTAGTTATTACTTGCCAATGCCTTCCTATAGGCCCAAACAATGGTAAAGTGTCATGTAGTAGACGTTCACATAACACCACTAGAGGAAATACAACATACATCTCATCAAAATATCGAATGAATACCAAATTCACATGACTACTTATAGCAAGACTTCTCCCATGTCCTCAGGAACAAATGTAACTACTAACAAATCATATTCATGTTCATAATCAGAGGGGAATTAATATGCATAAAGGATCTGACAATATGATCTTCCACCAAATAAACCAATTAGCATCAACAACAAGGAGTAATCAACAGTACTAGCAACCCACAGGTACCAATCTGAGGTTTTGAGACAAAGATTGGATACAAGATATGAACTAGGGTTTGATAGGAGATGGTGCTGGTGAATATGTTGATGCAGATTGACCCCCTCCCGCTGAGAGGATCGATGGTGATGAGGATGGTGATGATTTCCCCCTCCCGGAGGGATGTCTCCCCGGCAGAACAGCTCCGCCGGAGCCCTAGATTGGTTCCGCCAAGGTTCCGCCTCGTGGCGGCGGTGTTTCGTCCCAAAAGCTTCCCTCTGATTTTTTTCCAGGGTGAAAGACTTCATATAGCAAAAGATGGGTACCGGAGGCCTACCAGGGGGCCCACAAGGCAGGGGGTGCACCCAGGGGGGTTTGGCGCGGCCCCCACCCTCGTGGATGGTGGGTGGCCCCCTCTGGTTGATTCTTTCGCCAGTATTTTTTATTAATTCCAAAAACTGCCTCTGTGAAGTTTCAGGACTTTTGGAGCTGTGCAGAATAGGTCTCTAATATTTGCTCCTTCTCCAGCCCAGAATTCCAGCTGCCGGGATTCTCCCTCTTCGTGTAAACCTTGTAAAATAAGAGAGATTAGGCATAAGTATGGTGACATAATATGTAATAACATCCCATAATGCAATAAATATCGATATAAAAGCATGATGCAAAACGGACGTATCCCAGACCTTGTAGTGGTGCTAGATGTTGACAATATTCGGGCATTTCAAGTCCGAAACCTTGAGCGCTTTTAGATCGTTGGTGGTGTCCACCGTAGCGAAACTGTAGTCGGAGCTCTTGATAAACCTGGGGAAACACTCACAAGGCCTTGTGGCAAGGTGGAAGTGGTAGACGAGGACGTCATGCCGCACGCACAACTGGGCGACGGCAACCTTCTGATCGTGCCCGGCACGACTGATGGTGTACTCGAGGTCGAAGCCGACCACTCGGTACTTGTCCTCAGCAAGGAACTAATCCATAGTTTGGATGGAGGTCTCCACCGAGACCGGATCGTTCATGTACACCACCGAGAGGGCCTTCCCCCTCACATGGGTATCCACTACGTGATGCGTGGTGAACTGCCCACCGTTTTCGTCATCGGCCGCTAGGAGCACCATTGGAGCCACGGGGACCGCAATTGGAACTGCTGGATGTCCTCTCTGTATGTGTCCTCATGGGTGTGCTTATTGTGTCGTGTGAGACGAGAGATGAAGGTAAGTGGCCGCAGGAATAAAAGGGGGCCGGGCGGCGTGCATTGCCGGCACGTCCGCATGGCAGTTTTTGCAGCGGGTAACTGCATTGTCGCGTCGCGCCTGGCACAACCGCTTGCAAATGAACACGCGTGGAGGAACGAGGGCAGAGCACCCGTAGGGACGCGAGAGCAGAGCGCGCCGCGGCCGCCTGAACCGCAAGCAACCACACGCATAGAGTAGTTGAACACGTAGGGAATGGTCGCCTACAAGCCGGCCGACAGTTGGGTCGTTACGTAGAGAGCGGCCGTGTGGTACCACCTCCGTCTAGTCTATAGTCTCCTTTATATTCCGTGCCATACTTTGCCCTCAAATTTAACCAAAAAATGTTAATGCATGTTCTAAAAATTATATAATTGGAAACTATGTTCAAATACAAATCCAACTATATAATCTTTGGCGACATGCATTCGTATTTTATTAGTTAAATCATACTTATAAAACAGGACAGTGGTATAGTAGGTAATCAAATCACAAACGTTTATTAACCGTATGTGTACGTGGCCTTTCGTCCTCCTCTCGCACGTCTTGTCACCCCGCTGCCGCAGCTGGCTTACAGCGCAAGATTGGGCAGCGCGTGGGGGCGTTCTTTTTGCCAAACGGTGGCGCCAATGAATTTTCGATGAGCCCGTTCCCGCGCAACCTCATAGGTTCCCGCGCAAGCTTCCCTCCTGACTCGGCGAAATCCCCCAAAATCCCAATGATTACCGGCCTGCTATAAAAACCCTCACGGCCGGCGAGTCCTGTGTCGCATTTTCCCCTCCATCCCTGTAGCTTATCTCGTCTGCATCTCCCACAGTTGCCAATGGCACCGGTCCGTCGTCGTCGCTCAGCCACTCCACCGTCATCAGAGGACAGCTCCAGCTAGGAGGCTACACCACGGCGGCGGCGCAGTCCCTGGCGTAGTGTAGTGAGTGTGGCGTCCCTGTTGGGTGTGCGCGGAACACCCACCACACGCTCCATAGTCAGCGCCCGTAGCAGCTGTTGCTGGCCGCCGTTGCCGCCACACCACCGTCGAAATCCAGGGCCATCGCCCGCTCCGCCACCGCGGCCCAAAGGCGGGAGGTGGCCGTCGTGGCCGCCACCACACTGCCGGCCACTGTGGCCATCACCCGCTCCCCCACCGCGGCCTGAAGGCGGGAGGTGGTGGTCGTGGCCGCCACCCCGTCGTTGACCGCCATGGCCGCTAGCTCACCGTCGACCGCCGGGGTCATCACCCGCTCCGCCACCGCCACCCGAAGGCGGGAGGCGGAGGTGGATGCCCGCACGTGCGTCAGCGACCTTGCGCACTACACCAAGTTCCTGCGGGAGGAGGAGGAGCGCCTCGTCGAGCACGCAAAGAGCCTTACCACCGTGGCCGCGGCACACACCGCCTCAGAGGCGAGGAATCAGGAGATCTACGAGGAGAACCACCGCTTTGATAGGGGTCGCCTGGAGCGGCATAGGGCGTTTGAGGTGAGCGTCGCTGAAGCTGCATTAGTGGCAGGCACCACGTTGCGGTCGCCCAGCTCATAGGTAGGCTGAGGAGATGCAGCCAGAAGTAGTACAAAGCCCCTCCGCAGTAGTAGTAGTATTTAGGGGCTATTTAGTTCAATTCATCTGACTATAGATGTGGTGGAACTGTACAATGTACTTAAAATTAGCTAGTATATATAGTTGAACTAGCTATTTCAGTACGTGGTTGGCAACAATTGGGGAAAAGTTTGGTCGGTTCAGCTGTCGAGTTGAACTGTTTGTATAAATTAAGAACGACTGCTTAATCTATGAATGAAATCTATGCTTAACTGTCACAAGGATTGACAAATCTTACCAAATTGTTTGTACGTGGTTGCACACGGGTCATCCTAAACAACCGTTTGCGTTGAATGGATGCAGAAATCCTGTGCTGCTCTCACTTCGCATACGGGTGTTCTATCTAAAACGTTTGCGATCAAGAGCTGCGGATATCCTGCTCGGCACATTTTCTCTTGGCTTCCTGGGGAAGCTGTCGGTTTGCATACGGGTGTCCTAACTAAAACGTTTGATATGAGTGTTTTATATTTAAAAAGAAAATTAAACTGCAGCTTGGGCGCCATTAATGGAGAGGATGCGAGCAAGGCGGGCGGCCATGGAAGTCAAAGGGCTCGCTACCTAGTGAGCCTGCGCAGCATACAGCTCGCACGCTTCCCGGTGAGCCTGTGCACTTGAGGACAACTTGCACGCCTCTCGGTCAGCCTGCGCACCAGACGGCGCTCGCACGCCTCCCATTCAATCAAGGTCAAGCAGTTGTCCGCACGGCACCTCCTACAGCCATTAAAACCAAGACACGTGGCGTCACGTGAATGGTTAACGGAATTTTGGATTTAGTAGAATTTAAAAACTAGGCATCTCAATGTTTTGCCTGCAATGAACGGCTCCCTGGTGTTTGCAATTCATTCCCATTTATTTCATGGGACCTAAGCATGCACCCAAGGACATAGATTTGATTTTTCAACCAATTTATATGCACTGGAGCATGTGCATGTAGTTCAAATTTGAATTATGGACATAAATGCATTGAAAACTCAGTTAATGCATAAAACTGTCCAAACGAACCCCAAAAAATCACAAAAATTCACACAAGACTCCTGTTGTTCTATGTTGACACGAGAAAAAAATTGAAGGCAATAAGAGGCAATGGATATCGTTTTGTCCCCAAAGGTGGGACGTTCCCTACCGAAAACCATCATGCTTGTTGTGAGAAGCTCCAGTTTGTGAGAAGCATATACCCAAACCTGCCCCAAAATGGGACAAAATTTGTACCACGGCATGTTGATGCCGCTCCATGATAGCATGCAATGTTTCATGAATTACATACGAGTTTTGGATTTACTAGAATTTAAAATCCAGGCATCTCAATGTTTTGCCGGTAATCAACGGTGCCTTGGTGTTTGAAATTCATTCCCATTTCTTGCATGGGACCTAAGCATGCATACAAGGACACAGGTTTGATTTTTTGACCAATTTATATGCAATGGAGCATGTGCATGTAGTTCAAAATTGAATTATGCACATAAATGCATTGGAAACTCAGTTAATGCATAAAAATGTCCAAACAAACCCCGAAAAATTATAAAAATTCACACAACACTTCTGTTGTTCAATGTTGACACGAGAAAAAAATTAAAAGCAATAAGAGGCAATTGATATCATTTCGTCCCCTAAGGTGGGACGTTTCCTAGCGAAAACCATCATGCTTGTTGTGAGAAGCTCCGATTTGTGAGAAGCATATACCCAAACCTGCCCCTAATGGGACAAAATTTGTACCACGACATGTTGATGCCGCTCCATGATAGCATGTCAAGTTTCATGAATTTCAGACGAGTTTTTGATTTACTAGAATTTAAAAACCAGGCAACTCAATGTTTTGCCGGCAATCAACGGTGCCCCTGGTGTTTGAAATTCATTCCCATTTCTTGCATGGGACCTAAGCATGCACCAAAGGACACAGATTTGTTTTTTCAACCAATTTATATGCACTGGTGCATGTGCATGTAGTTCAAATTTGAATTATGCACATAAATGCATTGAAAACTCAGTTAATGCATAAAAATGTCCAAACGAACCCCGAAAAATCACAAAAAATCGCACAACACTCCTGTTGTTCTATGTTGACATGAGAAAAAATATTGAAAGAAATAAGAGGCAATGGATATCGTTTCATCCCCAAAGGTGGGACGTTCCCTACCGAAAACCATCATGCTTGTTGTGAGAAGCTCCGGTTTGTGAGAAGCATATACCCAAACCTGCCCCAAATGGGACAAAATTTGTACCACGGCATGTTGATGCCACTCCATGATAGCATGCAAAGTTTCACGAATTTCAGGAGAGTTTTTAATTTTTTAGAATTTAAAAACTAGGCATCTCAATGTTTTGCCGGCAATCAACGGTGCCCTGGTGTTTGAAATTCATTCCCATTTCTTGCATGGTACCTAAGCATGCACCCAAGGACATAGATTTGATTTTTCAACCAATTTATATGCACTGGAGCATGTGCATGTAGTTCAAATTTGAATTATGCACATAAATGCATTGAAAACTC
Organism: Aegilops longissima; assembly: GCA_021605205.1. NCBI lineage: Eukaryota > Viridiplantae > Streptophyta > Magnoliopsida > Poales > Poaceae > Aegilops > Aegilops longissima. The sequence goes on from CM038676.1 coordinate 120,980,292, forward strand.
AGTTAATGCATAAAAAGGTCTAAACGAACCCTGAAAAATCACAAACATTCGCACAACACTCCTGTCGTTCTATGTTGACACGAGAGAAAAATTTGAAAGCAATAAGAGGCAATGGATATCATTTCGTCCCCAAAGGTGGGACATTCCCTACCGAAAACCATCATGATTGTTGTGAGAAGCTCCGGTTTGTGAGAAGCGTATACCCAAACCTGTCCCAAATGGGAGAAAATTTGTACCACGGCATGTTGATGCCGTTACATGATAGCCTGCCAAGTTTCATGAATTTCAGACGAGTTTTGGATTTACTAGAATTTAAAAACCAGGCATCTCAATGTTTTGCCGGCAATCAACGGTGCCCTGGTGTTTGAAATTCATTCCCATTTCTTGCATGGGACCTAAGCATGCACCCAAGGACACAAATTTGATTTTTCGACCAATTTATATGCATTGGAGCATGTGCATGTAGTTCAAATTTGAATTATGCACAGAAATGCATTGAAAACTAAGTTAATGCATAAAAATGTCCGAACGAACCCCAAAAAATCACAAAAATTCACATAACACTCCTGTTGTTCTATGTTGACATGAGAAAAAAATTGAAATCAATAAGAGGCTATGGATATCGTTTCATCCCTAAAGGTGGGACGTTCCCTACCGAAAACGAGCATGCTTATTGTGAGAACCTCCGGTTCGTGAGAAGCATATACCCAAACCTGCCCCAAATGGGACAAAATTTGTACCATGACATGTTGATGCCGCTCCATGATAGCATGCCAAGTTTCATGAATTTCAGACAAGTTTTGGATTTACTAGAATTTAAAAACCAGGCATCTCAATATTTTGCCGGCAATCAACGGTGCCCTGGTGTTTGACATTCATTCCCGTTTCTTGCATGGGACCTAAGCATGCACCCAAGGACACATATTTGATTTTTCGACCAATTAACATGCACTGGAGCATGTGCATGTAGTTCAAATTTTAATTATGCACATAAATGCATTGAAAACTCAGTTAATGCATAAAAATGTCCAAATGAACCCCGAAAAATCAAAAAAATTCACACAACACTCTTGTTGTTCTATGTTGACACGAGAAAAAAATTGAAAGCAATAAGAGGCAATGGATATCGTTTCGTCCCCAAAGGTTGGACGTTCCCTACCAAAAACCATCATGCTTGTTGTGAGAAGCTCCAGTTTGTGAGAAGCATATACCCAAAGCTGCCCCAAATGGGACAAAATTTGTACCACAACATGTTGATGCTGTTACATGATAGCATGCCAAGTTTCATGAATTTGAGACGAGTTCTGGATTTACTAGAATTTAAAAACCAGGCATATCAATATTTTTCCGGAAATCAACGGTGCCCTGGTGTTTGAAATTCATTCTCATTTCTTGCATGGGACCTAAGGATGCACCCAAGGACACAAATTTGATTTTTTGACCAATTTATATGCACAGGAGCATGTGCATGTAGTTCAAATTTGAATTATGCACATAAATACATTGAAAACTCAGTTAATGCATAAAAATGTCCAAATGAACCCCGAAAAATCAAAAAAAAATTAACACAACACTCTTGTTGTTCTATGTTGACACGAGAGAAAAATTGAAAGCAATAAGAGGTAATGGATATCATTTCGTCCCCAAAGGTTGGACGTTCCCTACCAAAAACCATCATGCTTGTTGTGAGAAGCTCCGGTTTGTGAGAAGCATATACCCAAACCTGCCCAAAATGGGACAAAATTTGTACCACGGCATGTTGATGCCGTTTCATGATAGCATGCCAAGTTTCATGAATTTCAGACGAGTTTTGGATTTACTAGAATTTAAAAACCAGGCAACTCAATATTTTGCCGGCAATCAACGGTGCCCTGGTGTTTGAAATTCATTCCCATTTCTTGCATGGGACCTAAGCATGCACCCAAGGAAACATATTTTATTTTTCGACCAATTTATATGCACTGGAGCATCTGCATGTAGTTCAAATTTGAATTATGCACATAAATGCATTGAAAACTCAGTTAATGCATAAAAATGTCCAAACGAACCCCAAAAAATCAAAAAAATTCACATAACACTCCTGTTGTTCTATGTTGACACGAGAAAAAAATTTGAAATGTAACATCCAAAACATAGAATTTTGACATGACTTCTTCCATTAAAACCCTAGAGAGAAGATGACATGACTTCTTCCATTAAAATAAATGAAAAGGTTTTTTGAAAATATTTTAATTTCACTTGGAAATACTTTAAATTCAGAAACTTTAAGTAACTCAATGATCTTCAAAACATATGAAATATGAGTTGGAAGTTTAAAAGTATCAAATCTAAAGTCCTTTTGAAGTTATTTTCAATTTGGAGTTATTTTGATTTTTATTCAAATTAACTTTCTCCAAAAGTAAAATATATGGAAAATAAATTAAAATGATTCCTACATCATAAAATTGGAGAGAAATAAATTTGAAAGTATTTTGGTATTTTAAAATGATTTTTACTGGATTTTATTAGATTAGTAACACTGTTTGATTTATTTATATTTGTGTTGATTTTATTTGACTCTAGAAAATGTTCATGTCGTAGAAAATCTTTTTCTGAAATTTGTGATATATTATATGCCTATAGTATATTTTTAGTTTATTTGGTTTTTTTTTGTCAAAACTGTTTTTTTTAACCTTTCCACGCCGACTGGGCCGGCCCATCTGTCCAGCCAGGAAGCGGCCCGGCCCAGCGCGCCGCCCCTCCCCTTCCCCGAGCGGCAGTCCTGCTCGGGCATGCCACCGCGCCGCCATGGGAGGCCGTGCCGCCTCCGGCCTCTTCCCGCCCCTTGCCCCACACCAGCCCTCGCCCCTCCTCTTAAAAGGCACCGCCCCGGCCCCGTTCCTTTCCTCCTCGCTTCGTACGCGCGGTCGCCGCATCTCGCAGCAACTGCCGCACCATCACACTTCCCGCCGCCGCCGTCGCCGTCCCGCACGAGCCGCGTCGCCGCTGCTTCGCCTCATTGCTTTGCTGCTTGCTGCGATCCCACGCCGATCCGCCGCCCCGCGCCACGCCCGCTGCTGCAACCGCCCTCGTCTTCGGAGCACGCTGCTACCGCCGGAAAACCGCCGCCGCCGTTGACCCGCCGTGGACCGGTAAACCGCCCCGGTCCGATCCGGTTTATTTCTCAGCTCGCAGTTTGTTTTTAAATTCGGTTTTCTATTTTAGTTAGGTTGTTTAGAGATCGTTCGCTGTCTAAGCCTCTGGAACGAACGTGTTTGTAGATTAGGGCTCAGTAGGGAACGTTCGTTATTTAGCCTTTTTCTTTTTCTGTTATTTTTTTGTCAAGGACCTATCTGCGATTAAAGTTTTTACAGATTAGTCCCTAATCTTAAATCGATCACTACTTTCTGCTCGTTAGTCAGAATTAGACGAAACCAATGACTACTTCTTTGTTATGATCTTATCCAATAAAACAACTTAAACATATTTTTGAAAGTTTTAAAATTTGATTTCTAACATATTTGAATTTGAACTTCGTTTGATCATAACTTGAGTTTTATTACTCCGTTTTAGTTGATTCTTTTTGCTAATTGAAGCCTTAGACCTAAACTTTATGATAAGTCCAAATTCACCTAATTTTAGTACTGTTAGAAATTGTTTTATGTTGCAAGCGTTAATTTTCTTGGTTTTGATGTTTTCCGAATTGTCTTCTTCGTTCTTCCCGGTCTTTTGAGTGATTGCTTATGTGTGGTTACTATTGCTTGCTTACGATAGATTGACCGGAGTGTGACGAGTAGAACTATCAGGAGTTATGAGTGTGTATCATCTTCATTAACAGTACAAGGCAAGTAACACATTGATCATACTCTTTTCATACCCAGTTTTTATGCATTAGTTACAACCCTCACACCTTGCATGAGTAGCATCTCTTAACTTGTGGGTCTGGGAAGTAGATGATGAGGTAGAACCTATTGCCCTTTTATTATCAAACTCTTGGGTGTTACTTCTATGTTATGCTTATATTGCTACGCTATGCTCGTAGACGTGGATTGGGATTGAGTGTATCCATGACAGATGTGAGTTTTTTAATTAATGGTTCAACTTAAGGTGGCAACTTTAATACACATCTGGATGGATTTCTTGTGGGAACTTGGAGAATCCAGTATTGTCCTAGGATGTCCCGGAGGACCCGTGTGATCATCCTACGGTCCTCCACCCAGGCTCAAAGGGATCATAAGATTATTCATGCTAGAAACTTCCGTGTGCAGCCACAAGCTATTATGGGCTCTAGCATAGTTGAGTACGTGGCATGACCTCTTCTAGTGGTAGGCTAGTAGATGTAGGGGATGTAGGTTGGTACTCTCTACCCGGGGTTAGAGTTAATGCTCCTGAAAGACTATGTCTCGGTCATCCGTTTCTCACACACCATGTAGTGCGATAAATCCAACGGAGGAGATCGAGTCTTGTGGGGAAAAGTGCGCAACCCTCTGCAGACTGTACAAACTAATCATGGTTAGCCGTGTCCCCCGTTATGGACAACTTGAATATCTGTTTCTTGAATTATCATGTTGATCTCAACACTCTATTTAATTAATTTGTTGGGATGTTAACTTTTAATTGGGATTGAGTTGGAGGAACCTTCTCAATGTTTTCAACAAACTTTGTAGTTAAATAAAACAAATTCCTTTGCAGTAGGGAAAAATTGTCTTTATGCAAAAATAAACTTAGAGCTTTCCACCAGCCAAATATGCATGTAGTGATAGCCTTTATTCATCATTGCTCTATGGTGTGAATTTGCTAGTACATTCAATGTACTGACCCTTTGTGGCTGCAACATCTCATGTTGCAGGAATCTTACGACGAGTAAGTGATACGTTATGGTTATGATTTCTACACTCAACTTTGCCGTTGGTGTTGATGGGAATCCACAACCTTGTTGTTACTTCCGCTATTTGGATTGAGATAATAGTATTTACGTTACTTTATACATGTTATTTACCTCTGTTATAAATCCTCGAGTACTGTGTGTGTCAGCATACCGATCCAGGGATGACACTTAAGCACAAAGACTTGACCATCTGAGGTCGGGTCGCTACAAGATGGTATCAGAGCACATGTTGACTGTAGGACGTGACCCTAGAAACTGGCAAGCCCCTAGGAAAGCTTTTCTCTACAACTTCTTTTTCAAAAGATCTGTTACCTCTCTTCTCTTCTGAGCTTATATTAATATTCCCTTTTAGTGAGACTATACCCCTTTCCCCTTTTGACCACATGAGGAATCGACTAATGATACCACTCCAAGGAGTACAAGATATTGGACAACTAAGATCACTTCGGAATGAAGAGGATTGTACCGTGCATTAGAATAATGGAAACCTCAACGATTGAAGGCTCCGAAGACTAGGAGAATTTGAAGGCTATGAAGAATTTCTAGATTTAGTATGACCTAGTAAGGCTACCCTTATGGAACTTGACTGTCAGGACCGGATTTCGGGATATTAATATACCAGAAAATGGCCCTTGTGCTCACCAGCCCCAGGATTGCTGTTAGCTGACGAGGCAGCAACTTGATACAGACATTCCAAGCAAAATACAAAATATGTAGTACAAGACCACTCTGGCCTATGAGTACAGCAAATGGTTTCTAGTGGTTGATGGCGGAAGCGGTTTGCGGTTTATTAGCGTCTATGGGACTCCATTTCCCACGGGAACAGCTGACCTGGATAACTCCTATCTTCGCGAGACTGTTCTCATCACTGCCTAGGTTCCGGGGCTGTCATCGCAGTGCTCCTCTCCACGCAAGAAATCTGGACAAGAGAATAGCCAGGGACAAGCCAGTGAGTACTTTGAATGTACTCACAAACATTATGAACACGGGTATAATATAAGAAATGATAATTTTGCTCTGAAATATGCCATGATCACTACATCAGTTACGAAATAAAATTTTTGAAGCACACAAGCAGGTTACTCATATAGAACATGAATAGACAACCCGAGAATACAAATAAAATGCACCGATCGGGTGTCTGAAGCGACGCCTCGAAAGGATAATAATATAAAGCATGCCTCAGTCTGGCGTCTGAGCGACACCATATATAGGGCTTACAAATAAAGGAAATAACAAGCATGCCATAGTCGGGCGTCTGAGCGACACCACGTAAAGGGCTTATAAGTAATTTAAATAACAAGCATGCCACAGTCGGGCATCTTCGCAACACCACATAAAGGGCTGATAGAGTAAATAAATAACCAGCATGCCACAGTCGGGTGTCTGTGCGACACCACATAAAGGGCTTATAGGAGAATAATCACAGTGAATATCCAGGAGGTAGAACCATCCCAGGGATACTCAATAATCCATATAATACAAATGGTTAGTCCATAATAATAATAATCATAATCATCATATGTCACAGGTCATGATCAATGTTCTGGTGTAGTAGTTTTTCCTCCGAAGACCGACACTAAGACCGACACTTGACCTATCCCAGACTGTGGTCCTTAACCATGGACACGGCTATTCGAATAGATATAATCTCTGCAGAGGGTGTACTCTTTACCCACGGGCAACGGATTCCTTTAGTCCATCGGGACTAATTCCGCCTATGGCCTTTTAATTGAAAACACGCCTGACCGCACACAGCAGCCTAAATCACCGGTGTCTGGAATCACCCATGACACCCGTTAAGTGAAACTATAAGTGGGGAGGCTACAACCTTGATTAGCATGGGATCACAAAATTTATAACGCGTGCAAACTAGGGGAGCTACCCCTTCGGCTCCAACCGAAAACACCCATGCCCCCGGACCAGGTGGCATGCCTACCGGATGCAGCCGGTATCTTCCACCATGGTCTCTCTGTATGGTGTGTGCTTGGAAAGGGGTTGACAACTTACTGAACCGTACCCTACCTATGGCAGGGACAAGTGGTAGTACGAAACAAGTATGGGGGTTACTGGAACAAGACTCGATCTATGGTCGACTCAGGAGGTTAAAGCATTTCCTGCATGATGAGCTTAAGGAATATATTTCACACCAATCAGATGGAATCACTGTCGTGGTTCTAAGTCTGAAAGTAATGTAGGGGGGTAGGAATGGAGAGGCAAGATCCTAGCTATGGAGTAGTTGTATACACACGAGTTTTACGAGTTCAGGCCCTTCTTGGAGGAAGTAATAGCCCTACGTCTCGGAGCCCGGAGGCGGTCGACTGGATTATGTGTATATGGATTACAGGAGTGTGAACCCTTGATACTGAGGAGGGGGTGGCTTATATAGAGTTCGCCAGATCGCTCCAGCCCTCAGTTATGCAGGGTTTAAGGTACATTAAGGTCGGGCGTTACTGGCAACGCCACAAATAAAGTGCTATGATGACCATAAAAGCTACTTAATGACCGACCGTTAGGATGCAGAGTGACTTTAGATATCCTGGCTGTCGAGTGGTTGGCTTCATGGTCGAGTGATTGGCTTCATGGTCGAGTGTCTTCGAGTTTGTCGAGTGGAACACTTCTGAGTCGATTGAAAGGTGGTTTCTTCTAGAGATGTCCTTGGGGGGTGTCTTGGACAGGTCCATGACCCTACCCTAGGTACATAGCTTCATAATTAGCCCCGGAATGGATTGAGGTTTGAGTGGGGAAGGAGTTGAACACACTTCCAACCCATTTTCGTGCTATGAGTATATCTGGCTCTGGATCAATGAACTTAGGTGACGGCACCAACTTGTTTTTCAGTCGCCTTGATCCATTCTTTGTATCCGTCGAGTGAGTTTCTTTGCTTGGAGAGCTCCGAGTAACAGAGCTTAGGAGATCTTCCGTCTGATGAGTTGTTCTGCAGCTCGCGGATTTCACGGGATTTGAATTTCGAGAAGCGCGCGGGCGGAGGAGGCCGCAGTAATCGGATGGGATAAGGCAGGGACGCCTCGATCTCCACGCCACCTTTTTCGCCACGTATCGCGCACGTGACTGTTGCGGGATTTGACAGGATCGCCCGGGCCTACAAGTCAGCCACTCGGAAGTAACCTAATATAAGGCGCCGGACTGGGGTTTTTGAACAGTGCATTCTCATTTTCTCCTCTCTTCCTCAGACTTATCCGCCGCGCTCGCCTCCGTCCCAGTGCCGCTGCCCTGTGCGCGTCTCGCCGGCGACGATGGTGAAAGAGAAGACGACAGCCCTAGAGCGGGCAAAGAAAGCAACGGCGAAGGCGAAGGGAAAGGCGACCAGTTGGGGCGGATCTTCATCGAGGGCCGGCTGCCGCAGGGTTGGATCCAGGGCGACTGGATCCGCTCGACAATTCGTCAAGAAGACCTCGACGACCTGGCCGCTGGAGGACTGATCCCCCATGGATTGGCGCGGCTTCCGGGGAAGGAGTCCGAGCCGCAGCCTCAGGAAGGTGAATGCGTCCTCTTGGCCACCCATGTTGACCGTGGGTTTTTTTGCCTCCTCACCCTTTCTTTCGGGGATTTCCGAATTTCTTTGGAGCGTAGCTGCACCACTTCACACCCAAGACAATCGTGTACCACGCTGCTTTCGTGTCTTTGTGCGAGAATTTCTTGGGTTGTCGGCCTCATTGGGGCCTTTTCAAGCACATTTTCACCTGTCGCTCCCAGATGGTGAAAAAGGCCAATCCGAGTGACGAGAGAACACAAGTGATTCAGACGTGTGGGGGTCTTGGGGTTCAGACGAGGGGAAAAAGTTCTTTTCCAGCCATGACCCTTCCCGACTCAGTCCGCGGATGGCAGTCGACTTGGTTTTACTGCAAAGACCAGCCGACGCCAGGGCAGTCGACCGGACTCCCTCCTTTTTCCATGGACCGAGTGAGGAAGCCCTCCTCTTTGAAGGTGATCCCGAAAGAGAAGGCGCAGGTTAAGATACTGGTCGATCGTGTTGTCCAGCTTATTCATGATGGGGTGACTGGTATGGATCCTTTGGAGGTCTTCCTTCAGCGACGCATCCAGCCACTTCAAGCTCGAGACCACCCAATGTGGATGTATTCGGGCACTGATGACACCACTCGGATCCACCCGGAGGAGGTCGAGGATGCCACGCTGGAGGGGTGGCTGACGAGCATCACTGGGAACAGGGACAACCCTAGGGGAGCCAGGAGAATTCTTCCACTCGACCAATCCCACGTACCGGATAAGGTTCAACTCTGAATTTCCGACTGTATTTTTAACCATGCAGCTATTGATGCTCCGCCGATTGACTTTTGTTCTATTTGTTTTTCTGCTAGGCTCTTATCGAAATGTACTCAATGCCCAACGGGGAGCAAGAGCAAGACCCGGAAGGGGAGGCGAGCGGCGATGACAGTGGTGAATGGCATTCTGACGGAGAGGAGACCGAGGAAAACGACGACTCAAGTGACGAAGAAGAAGCCAAGTCACCTCCTCGTAGGGAGAGGCGATCCAAGCTCGACCAAGACTGGCCGAGCGCTCGTGAAAAAGTGAGTGCTCAGACTGGCATGTCCTCAAAGCACCCTCGGATGTCCTCACCGCTTCCAACTGAAAAAGCGTCCAAGCAGCCCAAAGTTGTAGTGCCAAGGCCTCGGAAGGCGTTGCCGAAGATTAAAATTGACATCCCCGTCGCTTCTGCGTGAGTGTCTCCCTTTGTATTCACTCGATGCTATGTGCTGTGTATTTTTTCCTTGATTTGACCAGATGAACCTTGAAAATGGCAGCGCTGCTACTTCCGGGACTTCATCTTACACGGATGAGGATGAGGTGATGGAGGATGCAGTCACCTCCTCCAATCTGGGTACGATTTCTGTCGTTCTGTCTTTATTTGGTCGAGTCAACTGAAATATATACCATTGGACAATGTAATTTTGACGACTGATCTTTGAACAGCTCCCAACATTATTGACCTCCCCGACGATGACGATGAAGAGCCCGAGAGGCCTTTGACGAGGAAAAACTGGAAAACTCCCTTAGACAGGGTGCCACAATCGACGACGATAGCTGAACCAGTCGTTCAGGACGCTGGCGATGCCAATCGGGCTTCTGTTACCTTTGTCGTATCACTGTCGAGTGCTCTGCCTTCTTCGTCGACTGCTCAAGCTCCTGCCGATCCACCTTCATCTTTTACCACCCATCACGTCCCAGAGGACGAAGTGAATGCTGCCAAGGAAGCCATACGCCAAGCAGGTATTATGATGGAGAAGATGAAGATGGTGTGGGATGTCAGTCAGGCCGCCTATGATGCCAGCTCGGCTCTCCGAAGCAATGTTCAGGTTAGCAGCACGTCGACTGATTTCTCTTGGCTTGCTCTGTTAGGATATGCTACCTAAAAACTCTCTTTCCAAGGATCTTTGCATTTGTACACCCACTGGGTGTTTCGACTTGTCACTGAGAAAATCCATACTTTGAGCTGAATTTTTGTTGTTGAAGTTTTGGGCTAGTGGGGGCACGCTGAGTGCACCCACTGGGTGTAGTCCCCGAGACTACGGTGGACTGCGGGCAGTCGACTGTAGTCTTGACATTTTAATTCCTTCACTCGATCTGGTCTGGCCATGTCGAGTGTAAACTGAACCAGTGGGAGTACGCTAAGTGCACCCGCTGGGTGTAGTCCCCGAGACCTTGGTCGACTGCTGGCAGTCGACTATGGTCTGAAGAGCTTGTTTGTTGCTGTCTTTCTTTTTTTAGATATACACTCACGCCGAAAAGGTCTCGTCGAGTGTTCATCGAATCAGTGGGGGGCACGCTAAGTGCACCCACTGGGTGTAGTCCCGGAGACTATGGTGGACTGCGGGCAGTCGACCGTAGTCTTAGTATTTATCGTTTTGGTAGAATAACCCATCCTCTCTGATTGCAGAAATCTTGTGATCTTGGGGATCACTTTGCCGACTTAGAGAAGCAGCAGATTCAACTTAACCTTGACCTGGAGTTGGCCTAGGCGGAGCTGCAGAAGGCCAAAGATGACGCCAATGGTAAGGAAGCTTCGACGACTGTTTTGTCTTAAACCTGGATTTCACTCTGCTCTTTCTGAACTGAGCATTATTTCGTTTCAGAAAAACTGAACCAGGCTCTGTTAAAGAAGGATCACGATCTGGCTGCTGCACAAAAGAAGGCCGATGACCAAACAGCTCTGGCTGAACAGAAGCTAGCTTCAGTCGGCAAGCTGGAGGAGGAGAACGCGAAGATGAAATCTGCTCTGGATGGAGCCAACAAGGAGGTCACCCGCTTGAAGAAGGACAAGGTTAGCTTGAACTAGAAGATGGAAAGCATTCCTCGCAGGAGGGATGATCTGGAAAGCTATCTCAGGAGCCTCGCCAAGAAGTTATTCATCAAGCTTGAAGGTACATAAACCGTTCCGACTGGTTCATCTTTGTTGACTTGGCATACGAATATTGACTCATCCTTGGTATGTGCATGCAGAGCTTTGCCGAGACTTCGAGGAGGAGACTGGGCGAATCGAACCAAATTTGGACCCTATCAATTCTCCCGTGAAGGACGAAAATGCTATGAACCTGCTCCGACTGGAATCCCGCATCGACGGTGTTGTTGAATATTTGGCTCGACTGAAGGTCGCCACGTCGCGGATCGACACAACGCTTTGGCCAGGGGCAACACTCCAGAACGATCTCGAGTCTCTGATGACTCGACTTAATGAGATTCCTGGTCGAGTGCAGGAGTGGACGAAGTCTTCTGCTCGGTGCGGTGCTGATGTGGCTCTGTCTCTGGTTCGTGTCCACTGCAAAGAAGCGCGAGAAGATAAGCTGGCAGCAATCAAGGTTGCCAACACCAATAAGCACGATTTCCGATCCTTTATGGAGACTTTCATTGTTGCTGCCACTCGGATCGTCGATGGTGTCGACCTGGACGAGTTCGTCGAGCCTGCCAGTCCTCCTCCCGCGGAGTGAACAAACTTTTATGCCTCACCTTAAATTTGCCTCGGAATGCCGAGTGGATCTTGTAACTGCTAAAATCCTTCGGGCTGAGAGCCCGAGTACTTTGAACTGCGGTTTGGAACCTTTAAGATTTATCTGAACTTGTTTTATTTCTGAATATGCTTGCATTTGCCTTCGAGTGGATTTTGCTCTTCACTCGGAATAGTCTTTGTGTTTGAGACGCAGCTCTGAGGTGGAAGATTCAGTCGACCCGCGTGTCATTGCCAATGCAGGAAGGGATGGAGCGTACGTTGTACTTGTGGCGCAGCTCCAAAGGAGAAGGTAACAGTCGACCTGCACCTCGTCGTCCTTGCGGATTGGGATGGAGCGCATGTTGTACTTGTGGCGCAGCTCCGAAGGAGAAGGTAACAGTCGACCTGCACCTCGTCGTCCTTGCGGATCGGGATGGAGCGCATGTTGTACTTGTGGCGCAGCTCCGAAGGAGAAGGTAACAGTCGACCTGCACCTCGTCATCCTTGCGGATCGGGATGGAGCGCACGTTGTACTTGTGGCGCAGCTCCGAAGGAGAAGGTAACAGTCGACCTGCACCTCGTCGTCCTTGCGGATCGGGATGGATTTCATACTTAGACGAGTATTTGGACTGCAGCTAAGCCTCCGAGTGGGAGGTTTGCTCTCCACTCGGTAGGATTTTTAAATACTTAGGCGAGTTCTGGACTGCAGCTAAGCCTACGAGTGGGAGGTTTGCTCTCTATTCGGTAGGATTTTTAAATACTTAGGCGAGTACTTGACTGCAGCTAAGCCCCCGAGTGAGAGGATTGCTCTTCACTCGGTAGGATTTTTAAATACTTAGGCGAGTATTGGACTGCAGCTAAGCCTCCGAGTGAGAGGATTGCTCGTCACTCGGTAGGATTTCTCAAACTTAGGCGAGTACTTGGACTGCAGCTAAGCCTCTGAGTGTGAGGACTGCTCTTCACTCGGTAGGATTTTTAAATACTTAAGCGAGTACTGGACTGCAGCTAAGCCCCCGAGTGAGAGGATTGCTCGTCACTCGGTAGGATTTCTCAAACTTAGGCGAGTACTTCGACTGTAGCTAAGCCTCCAAGTGTGAGGATTGCTCTTCACTCGGTAGGATTTCTCAAACTTAGGCGAGTACTTGGACTGCAGCTAAGCCCCCGAGTGGGAGGCTGGCTCACCACTCGGTAAGATTTCTCAAACTTAGGCGAGAACTTGGACTGCAGCTAAGCCCCCGAGTGTGAGGATTGCTCTTCACTCGGTAGGATTTTTAAATACTTAGGCGAGTACTGGACTGCAGCTAAGCCTCCGAGTGTGAGGATTGCTCTTCACTCGGTAGGATTTCTCAAACTTAGGCGAGTACTTGGACTGCAGCTAAGCCCCCGAGTGGGAGGCTGGCTCACCACTCGGTTGGATTTTTTCAAACTTAGGTGAGTACTTGGACTGCAGCTAAGCCCCCGAGTGGGAGGCTGGCTCACCACTCGGTAGGATTTTTTCAAACTTAGGCGAAATGGATTCGCAACTAAGCCTCCGAGTGAGAGGGTTGCTCGTCACTTGGTAGGATTTTTTTTACAAACTTAGGCAAAACGGATTCGCAACTAAGCCCCCGAGTGAGACGCTTGCTCGTCACTCAGTAGGATTGTTTTTACAAACTTAGGCGAAACGGATTCGCAGCTAAGCTACCCACTGGGGGGGGGGGGGTCTTACAAAAACAAAAGCAACAACAATCACTGGGAAAATTATGACACTCTTGTCTTTGATAAATAAACTACAGAGGTATTTCTTATTACATCTCATCTGAGTGAGTACTTAAGTATAAAAGGGGCGGAGCAGCTCCGCATTCCAAGCTCGAGGCTCATCAATCTAGCGGTCGACGTTGTAAATATGGTACGCCCCATTGTGGAGAACTCTGGTGACGATGAAGGGGCCTTCCCAAGTGGGAGCGAGCTTGTGTGGCTTCTGGTGATCTACTCGGAGGACCAAGTCTCCTTCTTAGAAGGCTTGACTCTTCACATTTCTGGCATGGAATCGACGCAAGTCTTGCTGATAGATAGTCGAGCGGATCAGGGACATCTCTCTTTCTTCTTCTAGGAGGTCGACTGCATCCTGCCGGGCTTGTTCTGCTTCATCTTCAGAGCAGAGCTCGACTCGGGGTGCATTGTGAAGCAAGTCACTCGGCAGAACTGCTTCAGCTCCATAGTCCAGAAAGAATGGAGTTTGTCCAGTTGACCGATTAGGGGTGGCCCTCAATACCCAAAGAACTGATGGAAGTTTGTCGACCCATGCGCCTGCTGCGTGCTTGAGATCGCGCATCAGTCGGGGTTTCAGTCCTTTGAGAATTAGACCGTTTGCTCGTTCCGCTTGTCCATTCGACTGGGGGTGAGCGACTGAAGTGTAGTCGACTCGTGTGCCTTGAGAGGCGCAAAAGGCTTTGAACTTGTCGGAATTGAAGTTCGACCCATTATCAGTGATGATGCTATGCGGAACTCCATATCTGAATATCAACTCTCTGACGAAACTGATAGCAGTGCAAGCATCGAGATTCTTGATAGGCTTAGCTTCAATCCATTTAGTAAACTTGTCGACTGCCACTAGCAAGTGACTGAAGCCGCTCCTGCCAGTTCTAAGTGGTCCAACCATATCCAACCCCCAAACAGCGAAGGGCCAAACAAGTGGAATGGTCTTTAAGGCTGGGGCGGGTTTATGTGACATATTGGAATAGAATTGACATCCTTCACACTTGTCGACTATCTCTTTCGCCATTTCATTTGCTCTTGGCCAGTAAAACCCCGCTCGGTATGCTTTAGCCACAATAGTCAGAGAGGACGCATGGTGACCACAGGTCCCCGAGTGGATATCGTCAAGAATTATCTGACCTTCTTCTGGTGTTATACATTTCTAACTGACTCTAGTCGCGCTTTCCCTGAACAACTGTCCCTTTATCACAGTAAAGGCCTTGGATCGACGGACGATCTGTCGAGCCTCTTCTTCATTCTCTGGGAGCTCTTTCCTTAGGATATACGCGATGTACGGCACCGTCCAGTCGGGAGTGATGACCAAGACTTTCATGATCAGGTCGACCACTGCTAGAACCTCAACTTCAGTCGGATCTGTGGCACTTTTTGGTTGCGGAATTTCTTCGGTGAAAGGATCCTCTTGAACTGATGGCGCGTGGGTGTGTTCCAAAAACACATTGCTAGGAATGGCTTATCTCTTGGAACCTATTTTTGCCAAATCATCAGCTGCTTAATTTTTCAGTCGGGGTATATGATGAAGCTCTAACCCCTCGAATTTCTTCTCTAGCTTTCTCACTGCATTGCAGTAACCTGTCATGGCTGGACTTCTGACGTCCCACTCCTTCATCACTTGATTAACCACCAAATCTGAGTCGCCATAGACCATGAGGCGACGGACGCCGAGTGAAATGGCCATACGCAACCCATACAAAAGTGCTTCGTATTCTGCTTCGTTATTGGAGGAATCAAAGTGAATCTGGAGCACATATCTGAGCTTATCTCCTCGGGGGGAAACCAACACTACCCCGGCACCGGAGCCATTCGGCATCTTAGAACCATCAAAGAACATGGTCCAAAGGTTCAATGAACTTGAGTCGGTAGTTGCTGTTCAATCCACTCGCCATTTAAATCTTCTATTGCTTGGGACTTGATGGCTTTCTTTGCTTCAAACTTGATATCTAGGGAAGGAGTTCAATCGCCCATTTTGCCACTCGACCAGCCAGCATCTCTGTTGTGCAGAATCTCGACAATGGAGCGTTGTCGACGATCGTAATGGAATGGTCGAGAAGTAATGAGCAACCTTCTTCGTGGTCGTATAAATCCCGTATACAAGCTTCTGATAATGAGGGTATCTTTGCTTTGATGGGGTCAAAACTTCAGAAACATAGTATACTGGGCGCTGAACTTTGAAGGCTTTTCCTTCTTCTTCCCGCTCGACCGTAAGTACTGTACTGACAACTTGTCCCGTGGCTGCAATGTAAAGCAGCAAAGGCTCTTTGCTGATTGGGGCAGCAAGCACCGGCTGGGTGGAGAGTAGAGTTTTTAGCTCTGTAACCGCTGCATCAGCTTCAGGAGTCCACTCGAACTTGTCTGACTTCTTCATCAGTCGGTAAAGAGGCAATGCCTTTTCACCGAGTCGAGAGATGAATCTACTTAAAGCGGCCAAGCAACCAGTAAGCTTCTGGACATCATGCACACGCACAGGACGTTTCATTCGGAGTATAGTACCAACTTTTTCTGGATTGGCGTCGATTCCTCGTTCAGAAACGAGAAAACCGACTAACTTTCTGCGAGGAACTCTGAATGTGCACTTTGATGGATTAAGCTTGATATCATACCTCCTGAGGTTGGCAAATGTCTCAGCAAGGTCAGTCAGCAGGTCGGAACCCTTCTGTGACTTGACCACCATATCATCCATGTAAGCTTCCACATTCCGACTGATTTGAGTGAGCAAACACTTCTAAATCATTCTCATGAACGTGGCTCCGGCATTCTTGAGGCCGAATGGCATGGTGATATAACAGAAGCACCCGAATGGAGTGATGAAAGCTGTTTTGATCTCGTCGGGTCCATACAGACGGATCTGATGGTAACCAGAATAGGCGTCCAAAAAAGACAGGCGCTCACATCCCGCAGTCGAGTCGACTATTTGGTCGATGCGGGGGAGAGGAAAATGATCTTTCAGGCAGGCCTGATTGATATGTTTGAAATCAATGCACATGCGAAGTGACTTGTGCTTCTTGGGGACCATGACAACATTGGCGAGCCACTCAGAGTGGTCGATCTCTCGAATAAACTCTGCTGCTAAGAGCCGAGCCACCTCCTCGCCAATGGCATTTCTCTTTTGGACGGCGGACCGTCGAATATGTTCTTTGACAGGTTTCACATTTGGGTCGACTCGTAAATGGTGCTCAGCCAGCCCCCTGGGAACACCCGGCATGTTAGAAGGCTTCCATGCGAAGATGTCCCAGTTCTCACGGAGGAACTGGATGAGCGCTTCTTCCTATTTGGATTTGAGTGTTGTTGAGATATGGGTCGGAGCAGCATTGGGGTCGGTCGGGTGAATGTGAATCGGCTTTGTCTCACCAGACGACTGAAATGCTGATTCCGTAGCGGGCTTCTTGGCTCGCAACAGATCACTCGGGTCTGCAGTTTTCTGGTATTGCTGCAGCTCTACCACTACCATCTGAGCATCGGTGATCTTCGAGCCTTTCTGGAAACACTCTTCCGCTTTCTTCCGATTGCCGGTGACGGTGATCACACCTTTGGGGCCTGGCATCTTCAGCTTAAGGTATACATAACATGGTCGAGCCATGAAACGTGCATACGCTGGTCTTCCCAGAATAGCGTGATAAGCACTCTGGAAATCCACGACTTCAAACGTCAACTTTTCTTTGCAGAAATGCTTGGAATCACCGAAAACCACATCAGGAGCAATTTGACCGAGTGACTCGGCCTTCTTTCCAGGAATGACTCCATGGAAACTCATGTTGCTGGTACTGAGTCTGGACATCGGAATGCCCATCCCTTTAAACGTATCTGCATATAGTATATTCAGGCCACTGCCACCATCCATCAAAACTTTAGTTAGTCGAGTGCCTTCGACAACTGGGTCGACCACCAAAGCTTGCCTCCCAGGGGTGGCTATGTGCGTCGGATGGTCAGACTGGTCGAATGTGATGGTAGTCTGAGACCATTTCAAATAACTGGGTGTCGCCGGAGCGACCATATTCTCCTCTCGATTGATAGCTTTCAATCGGCTTTTGCTTTCAACGTCAGCAAAAATCATCAAGGTGGAATTGACCTGAGGGTACCCACCATCACTATCTTCCTTGTTCTCAACTTTGTCCGTCTCCTTTTCCTTATCTTTAGGCTGTTTCCCCTGGAACTGCTGGATCAAGAGCCGACATTGTCGAGTGGTATGCTTTGGGTAAATGAGTTTACCCTCTTCATCTTTCTTTGTGTGAATGTGTCATGGCAAATCCAACACATCATTTCCGTCTTGGTCCTTCACCTTCTTAGGGTTCCAAGGCCCTTTAGGCTTCCCTTTAAACTTTCCTGGAGTCATGGCCAAGGCTTCTCCAGGAGCAGCTGGCTCGACTTTCTGCTTCTGCTTCCGACTGGAGTTCCCTCCTTCGGTTTTGTGGGCGACTGACTTGTGCTTGCCAATCCGGAGCCGATCCTCTTCTTCACCATTGGCATACTTGGTGGTAATCTCCATCATTCGACTCAGAGACATGTCTCCAGTTCAACCGAATTTCAGGTTTAGCTCTCTGTACTTAACGCCTTCCTTGAAGGCATAGACTGCCTGGTGATCAGATACATTCTCTACCAGTTCAACCAAAGTTTCATTCGACTTGTGCACACAAGATTGCAGTTCTGTCAACCCTGCTGGTCGCTTGCAGGTCCCTTCAAATGTTCTGACAAACACTCGGGAAAGATCTTCCCAAGTGTAAATGCTGCTGGGTGCTAACTGGTTCAACCACGCTCTGGCCGAGCTCTCCAACATAAGAGGCAGGTGCTTCATGGCCACTTCATCATTACCGCCGTCAATCTGACCAGCCACTCGGTAGTCCTCAAGCCAAGTATGAGGTTTGGACTCACCGATGAACTTACTGACTCCAGTCGCCAACCTGAAGTTGGGAGGAATCACTGCGGCCCTGATGGCTCTGCTGAAGCACTCTTGTCCTGAGACGTGCACTCTGCTGCTGGTGGGTGCATCTCTGTCATGACCTCCTCGGTGAGCTCTGTTTCTGTCGACCAAACCCTGAACGAGAATGGATCTCGCATCAAAGCCTGGTTCTCTGGGGTCGACTGGAATCCTTCGCCCAACACTGTGAGGGCGTCTGTCATCCTGTTGTCGAGGTGCGTGTGACCCACTCCTTGGGGGAGGGGTGGGCACTCGATGTCGATCGTCGCGATCAAATCGGTGATCATACTGCTCACGGTTCCTATACTGATCTCGCCGGTCTTCACGTCCCTCACGCCTCGGGGGCGATCTTGGGCTGTGAGCCGACTGAACTGTATCTGCAACAACGGATTTGCTGTGGATTCTATTCCGCGACTGTGATACAGCTGAATTCTGGTCTCCTGCTGCCCGGAGTAATGCCCTGATCTGCAACAAGCCTCTGCCAGCCTTGGACTGGGAAGGCTGAATCGACTCTGCTATACGGGCCGCAGCTGCTAAATTTTGAATCGGAGTTCGATATACCTGAGTCGGTGGTGGAAAGAGCTGACGTCGACTGGATTCTCGAACCCGTTGTCGTGCACGCTCGTCGAGTACTCGCTGGAGGTTCTCCAATCGAGTGCGCTCAGCCAAGTTGGCCAAGCGTGCATCCTCTAAGGCACGAGCCTCAGGGGTTTCTCCTATGATAGGAGTGTGCAGCGCATCCATGTTCCGGCGGCGAAGTTCTTCCCTCTACAGCGAAGTGAGGGGCTTGGGGAGATACTCTTCATGGGCATGTGACGGTTCGCCTCCGCCGTCGCCTCCGTCAGTGCGGGGAAAACCGGGAGGACTACATGGTCCATCGATCATCAGAACCTCCGCCGCTGGATCACTGATGTCGCACTCGGATGCAGTCTCTGCGGAGCCAGTCGATAGGTCGAACAGGCCGTAGAGAGATTTGCCGGGCTCGATCGCCGCGACTTGGGGGGTGGTTGACTGGCGAGCAACCGCGTGCCTCACCCACCGCTGAAGTCTCGACCGACCGGAGCGCTTGCGTCGGCGGGAAACAGGAAGGGAGGATGACACAGGGGTCGACCGATACTGGGTCGACGGTTGCCGGAGGAGGACGCCACGGACGCACGCGCAAAAATACGTCGCCCCGCGGACAGGGAGCGCGTCGACGTCGAGTGGAGCCTCCTGAAGCCAAGCGGAGTCGTCAGCGATGAACGTGAGCGCGCCGAGACGGATCTCGCGGCCCTCAACCAAAACTCCACCCGAAACCATGATGAAGGAGATCGAAAAAATCGCAACTTCTCCAATAAGTCGCTAAGACACCCGCCCCACGGTGGGCGCCAACTGTCGTGGTTCTAAGTCTGACAGTAATGTAGGGGGGTAGGAATGGAGAGGCAAGATCCTAGCTATGGAGTAGTTGTATACACACGAGTTTTATGAGTTCAGGCCCTTCTCGGAGGAAGTAATAGCCCTACATCTTGGAGCTCGGAGGCGGTCGACTGGATTATGTGTATATGGATTACAGGGGTGCGAACCCTTGATACTGAGGAGGGGGTGGCTTATATAGAGTTCGCCAGACCCCTCCAGCCCTCAGTTATGCAGGGTTTAAGGTACATTAAGGTCGGGCGTTACTGGTAACGCCACAAAAAAGTTCTATGATGACCATAAAAGCTACTTAATGACCGACCGTTAGCATGCAGAGTGACTTCAGATATCCTGGCTGTTGAGTGGTTGGCTTCATGGTCGAGTGATTGGCTTCATGGTCGAGTGTCTTTGAGTCTGTCGAGTGGAACACTTCTGAGTCGATTGAAAGGTGGTTTCTTCTAGAGATGTCCTTGGGGGGTGTCTTGGACAGGTCCATGACCCTACCCTAGGTACATAGCTTCATCAATCACCACTCATCATACCTCACCATGCCTTACCGGACGCAAACGTCTCGACGAAGGATTAGGGACAAGCTCGTGTCTACCCATGACAGTGGCTTTCCCGGATTCCTTCCGGTATGCATGAAAGGCATCCGATGGTGATTACTAGCACAACGTATCAAATTCCACTAGCACGGAATCATCAATATGCACTTATGAGTATGACCATATCATCGCATAAAATAACGAAAACTCCAAGACAAGGGGGTGTTGTAACCATATCAAACAACACACGACAATATTATGCCAGGGTTCAGAATGCTTGCCTTCGAGTTGTGGAGAGGCAGGGTGCATTCCAAAACTTTTGAAAGTTTTCTTCTCTCTCCAAAAATCCTATTTTGAGAAAATTCAAATTAACCCATAGCTTCAAAAGAGTACAAAAAAGTTGTTTGGAAAATTTTCAAATAAATATGAAAATAAACTAGACATAGTTTGTGAAACAACAGAAAAATAATCAAGTCAATTGGACTTATATTTTAAAAGTTATAGTGAGTCAAAGTTTAGTCAGTATTCTGTTTTAATAAAAAAACAGAAAAAGCAAAATGTTTCGGGGAGCTTACGCTTTCCTCAAGTGAAGACGCATTTGGTGGAATACGTCTCCACTTAAACCGGCGTGGGTCGGCGCTGGGTCACTGACAGTGAGTCCCTTGGGCCCACTGGTCAGGTTTGACAAGTCGCCCGCGCCTCCTCCCTCCTCTGTCCGAGTGGTGGCGGGGCTCCGGCGATCGGTTTCCATGAACCGCGTCTCCCACGGGGTTCCGAGGGCAGGGATGGATCCGCCAGTCCCGAGCGGTCCTCCCAGTGGTTGCTAGGTAGGCGGGGGTGGAGCGAGTCGCCGGCGGCGAGCTTTGCGGCGGATGACAGCTTCGGGAGAATTGGGGACTAGAGGTACGGTGGTTCCTGATCGTGTTTGAGAGGTGGGGTGGCTCTGCAAGGTCGAGGGGAAGGGAAGGAAAGCACTGGATGGATGGGGGAGGCTCTGCCTGCGACACGCGGCACCGGAGCGTGGCGGCGGCCGAGCTGGCCGGAGATGGGGAAGATGACCTTCCTTCATCGATTGCCGGCTACGGGAGCTCTAGGGGGTTGGCTTGAGGTTGACTGAGGGTCTGGGCAAGCTCGGGGCTCCTTCTTATAGGCGGTCGAGGTCGGTTCCGCGACCGTGGATAAGGACGTCGGCGAACCGCCGTTCTGTAGCAGGTAGGGAAACGTGGCGGCGACGGGCTCTAGCGGCCAGGCTCGAGAATAAGCTCGGGCTGTTCCAGGGGCAGCTGGCGCACGGCTGTGACTCGGGCGGCGCCGTCCATGGAAATAGCCTGCTGCGGCCGGCTGCTAGCCACCATGGCCGACCTGACGGCAGCGCTGTGGGGCTCCAGGGGCGGCTTGGAGGGTTCTTGTGAGTGGGCGAGGCCGGGGCGCGGCTCTGTGGGCGAGCAAAGGCCAGGGGCGCGACGCGGCGGCTCGGCTGCGTGCGCGTGCAAAACGTGCGCTCTGGGCGCGCCCAGAGCACGCACGCTACGTGTTTGGAAAAATGCCATGGCATGCCAGGGGGTTTGGGTGAGGCTGGGGATTAACAGGTCTAGGTTAGTGTTAGCTAGGAACTTAGTGGACAAGGTTGTTGGGTCAGGGGATCAAGTCCACAATGCAAACTAAAAACCAAGCCAAAACTGGCCATGCACACAAGGTATCTGACAGAATGCTATGGTCCTCTAGGCATCTATTGGGGTGGCCAAAAATTCCAGATCATGGTGTCTTTGGATGATAAAGAGGGTGGCAAGGTTATTTTGTCAAAAACAAAAACTTGTTAGTGCAAGTTTTGCAACTTTTCAGTTCTGGACAGAAAATGGAAAGTATTAATGCATGCACCAAAAATATTCCAATGGGTTCACTCTCCTGGACTTAAGGGTTTGGTAGAGTGTTCTATAAGCAGGAAAAAGAATCATGGGTATTAGGGCAAGTAAAAATATGGTTGTAGTAGGAAACACTTCACTGGACCAGAGATCAAAAGAGGATATTTTTCTCAAATCTTTCAAAGCACATCAATTGGTTTTTGCATAAAGTTAAATAATATATTCCTACTAACATCCCCTAATTTTGGTGGAAGCTTTAAAGAAATATTTAAATAGGTTATAGTGCAATTTTACAAACTGGACCAGATTTGAAAACTTGAGGTAGAGCTCAAAATTACCAAATGACCAAAGAGATTTTTGCATAAAAGCGATGTGGGGACATCACATGTCATCCCCAAATTTTGGTGGAAATTTTAAAAGAGTATTTGAAAGGGTTGCAGTACAAACTGACTCCAAAATTTATAAAAATCCATTTTAAAAGGAATAAAGCTCAGGAAAAATAATTATATAAATAATTCCACTGATAAAAGAAATGTTTTCTTGAGAGGGAATACAAGTCCAACAGCATATTTGGGAAGTTTTCACTTGGGGTAAAAACTCCATAATATCAAAGAAAAGAGTGGTTCTGAAATCAAATAAAATCCAAAAAAATGAAATTCAATTTGCCAAGGTTAAATTTTAACTAATAAATCATGGTTAAATTTTTGGTGTGTTACAAAACTACCCCCCTTAAGAAAAATCTCGTCCTCGAGATTGGCTAAGGGTTGTTTTGAAAAGAAAGCTCCTGCCATCTCAAAGAAAAATCACAAAAATAATCGTCCTACTCATTAAAAAAAATAATGCTATAGTGAGTGTGCAAATAAGTGGTGTAAAACTACAGTGTGGAAGGCCGGGGCTGCGTGGAAAAATCCATGGTCGGGGAAAACGAGAAATTTCTACTTTTGGTTACAGAAAATTTAGAATTCAATTTTAAATTTCAAAAATATGCTGGTCGTACCCGAGAGCACAGTGCTCTCTCTGGCTGACAGGTGGACCCGGGGCCCACTGTCAGTCTCTTCTCCTACCTCTGGCTCTCTCTTCTTCCTCTTTCTCGTGCTCCTTCCCGCGCTTTCCCCACCGGCGACGCCTAGCGCGTAGGGCATCTAGGCCGTACTGCGGTAGTGCGTGGCGTGCTAGTTGCCGGTGCAGCGTGCACTCACCTTGCGGGCCAGCGCGCTGTCGGCACTGCTCACGGATTCGCCTCCGAACACCGGCGATCGAGTGACGAGCGGCGCTGGTGGACTTCGCCCATCGTATACCGATCTCGAGCTATAAAATGACCGAGGTGCTCCCTCCTTCTTCCTCACACCTGGCCTCGCTTCTCCTTCTCCTTCCTTCTCCTCCATTTCTGTTTGTAGGAGCTTGAGACGAGGCTCTAATGGCGGAGGTGGTGTCGGACTGGTACATGATCCTGTTGTGCGGAGGGCTAGCGGCATTGCTGGGGTTCTCCGTGCTCCTGTGCGCGATGATCCTCGATGATCGTCGTGATGCTGCCGCTCGAGTGTTGGCTCTCCACGGTGGCGGTGATCACGAGGATTAGGTGCAGTGTCGGGTGCTAACCGCTGTCAGGGTGCCGGAGGTAACTTGCACCCGAATAATTACTCACAAATCTCTCCTTCTGAGACTGTGGTGCGTTAGGGAGGTAATCAGCTAGGTGCAAAAAAAATGTACACGTGGATTTGCACTTGGTCGTGTGGTTGGGGTTGTGAGTCTGCTGCCGTGGTGCTGCGTGAATAAAAAAAATTCTATGTCGGGAGGAGATATACGCTGTAGCAACTCAGGGAAAAGAAATCTTACTTCAGAATTTATTGCGAGTGAAAATTTGTTAAATCAAAATTAACAGCGGTAAAAACTACTCACATAATTGAAACCAAATAATTGATTCGTAACACGAACTCAGGATACCACACATAAGTTACGACACATAATTAAATGATGGGATAATAAACATAGCGGTGACGTTTACAATGAAAACGACAAATAGATAGGGTTCTGAGGAAACGTCTCTGGTACGGTGGCACACTCTTCTTCTATAGGGGAAAGCGGATTGACTAGTCGATGAATGCGTCTCTCCTGGTCGGGCCTCAGTGGTCTGCCGATGGCGATCTAAGGATTTGAATCAGCGAGGCTCTGGAGATAACCCATTACTCGCTGGGTCAAACGCTCTTGAGCGATGAAATACTGGGCAAGGTTGGCAAGTACTGGGTCTCTCTCAATTCATCCATCGGGAAAGGATGCTACTTCTCCGGGTGTAGCACGACTCGGGAAGTAATAATACCCTCGTTCGCTGGCATAGGGTACCGCGAATCGAAGGCGAGCAAGTGCTTCGTACGCAGCAACTTCTATGGCCATTTGCGGAGTCGGCATAGATTTCCCCACGAAAGAGACTTCCGTTAGGTCTTGGTATGGGTTTGTGGGAGGGATGTGCACCACTGCCCAATATTTTGAGGTGGAAGGGGTGATCCTCGATTTGAGCAACTCGTACTGGGGTGGATGGATAGCACTCATGGTACTGCAGGTAAAGTCCCACAATATTTTAACAAAACTATCTGGGGTGGCATCTGGGGTTCTCAGATAAATACTAGGGCTCGGCATGGCAAAGAAATGGTTGTGAGAGTTGTGCACAAGGTGAGGGATACTTGGTAAGGTCACGAGGTGGCCTTTTATATAGCATCCGTGCTGGGTCATTTATCCCGGTGAGGGGCCACTAGTTTGTCGGTTCTGCTCTTATGGGGTTGGGGTCAATGCCACATATACACATACCTCACAAGAGTGACATATTACTGTGGGTGTCGTCGGGGTGGTTTTTGGTAGCTACGCCCGGAATAAAAACTGCAACCGTACGCCAACACACTTATGCATGATTACTATTTGAAAACAGGGGCGCACAAGCAGGCAACATTTAAAAATGGTGATGCAAGATCACACAATTACAGGTCGTGGACATACTAAGACTCGGTACTACTCGAGTGACTTTATCTACCTCGTTTATATCTAAGCGGGCTTGCCTTGTGGACGTCGAGGCTTCTCCCCGGGTTTCATCGTCGGGTTAGTCGGAGGGGGTTGAGGAACTGCAGGTCGGGGTAGCAATGATGACCATCGCGGGGGTTGTTGGCCACAGTACCGTTGCAGCGTGTTCCCAAAAGGCGACGAAGCACTTCTGGGAACACCAAAGCACCTTGGTCGATGGCTAGGGCTGACCTCAAGGACTTGACCGGTTGTCCGAACAGCACGACTGGGTTGTCGGCGTCGGGCTCATCTTCTCTTCTTGCCGGGGCTCGGCGGATCAGTTCTCCACGGGCTGTGATCAGATCAAGGGTGATTTGATCGAACAGTTCCTCTAGTGCACTTACATAGCGTACCAGATGCAACAATGCAGGGTCTGTCTCGTGATCTCCGTTGGCAATTTGGGGTGGCCTACCATACCCTTCACGGCTGGGGTAGTAGTAGAACGAGCGGCAGTTAACTCTGGGCGACAAGTATCGGAGTTGAACTATATCCTCTTGAGCAGCTAGTTGGATGGCTTGTGGCTCAAAGGAAGTTGTCCTTCCGGTGAACCTGTAGGGGCGTTCTGGCGACAGACCCCTACCATAGATGTGCACAGTGGACCAGAATTGACGGCTCTCACCACTCATGGGCCCTTGGTACACAACATATTCTGGGGGCTCTTCTAATGCAAAGGCACGGCGGGTGAGGTTTGCTAGCACGGTGACAAAACCTCCAAGGGTGGTTGCTGTGGTCTCATTGTGCACAATGGGTTCAGGTATTATGGCTTGGTTTGGGGAAGAGGCCATGCTGTGCTGGGTAGGGGCTCGCGTGCCCTTTTTATAGAAAAAGGGGACGGAATCTTCCTTCGCACGCTTGCTAAAAAGACTATTTAGGTGCCGGTCACTGGCGCGTGGTCGACAGGCTAGGCTGATAGGTTAGGCACCGACTGCCAAAAGGTGTCGGGGTCACTTTGTAGCTATCTTACACGAGAAGCTTGGGCTGGGGTTAGGTCGAGGTCTGGTGGGTTGGTTAACCTAGGTTTTTCGACCTAGCTAAGATAGGATTAGCCAATGGTCAGCCTGGCTATGATACCAAGGTTGTCAGGACCAGATTTCGGGATATTAATATCCCAGAAAATGGCCCTTGTGCTCACCAGCCCCAGGATTACTGTTAGCTGATGAGGCACCAACTTGGTGCAGAAATTCCAAGCAAAATACAAAATATGTAGTACAAGACCATTCTGGCCTATGAGTACAGCAAATGGTTTCTAGTGGTTGATGGCGGACGCGGTTTGCGGTTTATCAGCGTCTATGGGACTCCATTTCCCACGGGAACAACTGACCTGGATAACTCCTATCTTCGCGAGACTGTTCTCATCACTGCCTAGGTTTCGGGGCTGTCATCGCAGTGCTCCTCTCCATGCAAGAAATCTGGCCAAGACAATAGCTAGGGACAAGCCAGTGAGTACTTTGAATGTACTCGCAAACATTATGAACACGGGTATAATATAACAAATGATAATTTTTCTCTGAAATATGCCATGATCACTACGTCAGTTACGAAATAAAAATTTTGAAGCACGCAAGCAGGTTACTCATATAGAAAATGAATAGACAACCCGAGAATAGAAATAAAATGCACCGATCGGGTGTCTGAAGCGACGCCTCGAAAGGATAATAATATAAAGCATGCCTTAGTCGGGTGTCTGAGCGACACCACATAAAGGGCTTATAAATAAAGGAAATAACAAGCATGCCACAGTTGGGCGTCTGAGAGACACCACGTAAAGAGCTTATAAGTAATATAAATAATAAGCATGACACAGTCGGGCGTCTTCGCAACACCACATAAAGGGCTTATAGAGTAAATAAATAACCAGCATGCCACAGTCGGGTGTCTGTGCGACACCACATAAAGGGCTTATAGGAGAATAATCACTGTGAATATCCAGGAGGTAGAACCATCCCAGGGATACTCAATAATCCATATAATACAAATAGTTAGTCCACAATAATAATAATCATAATCATCATATGTCACAGGTCATGATCAATATTCTGGTGTAGTAGTTTTTCCTTCGAAGACCGACACTTGACCCATCCCAGACTATGGTCCTTAACCATGGACACGGCTATTCGAATAGATATAATCTCTGCAGAGGATGTACTCTTTACCCACGAGCAACGGATTCCTTTAGTCCATCAGGACTAATTCCGCCTACGGTCTTTTAATTGAAAACACGCCTGACCGCACACACCAGCCTAACTCACCGGTGTCTGGAATCACCCACGACACCCGTTAAGCGAAACTCTAAGTGAGGAGGCTAGAACCTCGATTAGCATGGGATCACAAAATTTATGACACGCGCAAACTAGGGGAGCTACCCCTTCGGCTCCAACTGAAAACACCCATGCCCCGGACCAGGTGGCATGCCTACCAGATGCAGCCGGTATCTTCCACCATGGTCTCTCCGTACGGTGTGTGCTAGGAAAGGAGTTGACAACTTACTGAACCGCCCCCTACCTATGGCAGGGACAAGTGGTAGTACGAAACAAGTATGGGGGTTACTGGAACAAGACTCGATCTATGGTCGACTCAGGAGGTTAAAGCATTTCCTGCATGATGAGCTTAAGGAATATATTTCACACCAATCAGATGGAATCACCACTCATCATACCTCACCATGCCTTACCGGACGCAAACGTCTCGACGAGGACTAGGGACAAACTCGTGTCTACCCATGACAGTGGCTTTCCCGGATTCCTTCTGGTATGCATGAAAGGCATCCGATGGTGATTACTATCACAACGTATCAAATTCCACTAGCACGGAATCATCAATATGCACTTATGAGTATGATTACATCATCGCATAAAATAACAAAAACTCCGAGACAAGGGGGTGTTGTAACCGTATCAAACAACACACGACAATATTATGCCAGGGTTCAGAATGCTTACCTTCAAGTTGTGGAGAGGGAGGGTGCATTCCAAAACTTTTGAAAGTTTTCTTCTCTCTCCAAAAATCCTATTTTGAGAAAATTCAAATTAACACATAGCTTCAAAACAGTACAAAAAAGTTGTTTGGAAAATTTTCAAATAAATTTGAAAATAAACTAGACAGAATTTGAGAAACAACAGAAAAAGAATCAAGTCAATTGGACTTATATTTAAAAAGTTATAGTCAGTCAAAGTTTAGTCAATATTCTGTTTTAATAAAAAATAGAAAAAGGAAAACGTTTCGGGGAGCTTACGCTTTCCTCAAGCGAGGACGCATTTGGTGTAATACGTCTCCAATTAAACTGACGCGGGTCGGCGCTGGGTCACTGACAGTGGGTCCCTTGGGCCCACTGGTCAGGTTTGACCAGTCGCCCGCGCTTCCTCCCTCCTCTGTCCGAGCGGTGGCGGGGCTCCGGCGATCACCGTCGACGAACCGTGGCTCCCCACGGGGTTCCGATGGCAGGGATGGATCAGCCAGTCCTGGGAGGTCCTCCCAGTGGTTGCTAGGCTGGCAAGGGTGGAGGGAGTCGCCGGCGGCGAGCTTTGCGGCGGACGGCAGCTTCGGGAGAATTGGGGACTAGAAGTACGGTGGTTCCGGATCTTGTTTGAGAGGTGGGGTGGCTCTGCAAGGTCGAGGGGAAGGGAATGGAAGCACTGGATGGACGGGGGAGGCACTGCCTGTGACGGTGTGCACCCGAGCGTGGCGGCGGCCAAGCTGACCGGAGATGGGCAAGACGGCCTTCCTTCATCGATTGCCGGCTACGGGAGCTCTAGGGGGTTGGCTTGAGGTTGACTGAGGGTCTGGGCGAGCTCGGGGCTCCTTCTTATAGGCGGTCGAGGTCGGTTCCGCGGCCGTGGATAAGCACGCTGGCGAACCGCCGTTCTGTAGAAGGCAGGGCGACATGGCGGCGACGGGCGCTAGCGGCCGGGCTCGAGGATAAGCTCGGGCTGTTCTAGGGGCAGCTTCCGCGCGGCTGTGGCTTGGGTGGCACCGTCCATGGCAGTAGCCTGTTGCCGCCGGCCGCTAGCTGCCATGGCCGACCTGACGGTGGCGCTGTGGGGCACCAGGGGCGGCTTGGAGGGTTCTGGTGAGCGGGCGAGGCCAGGGCGCGGCTCTGTGGGCGAGCAAAGGCCAGGGGCGCGACGCGGAGGCTCGGCTGCGTGCGCGTGGAAAACATGCGCTCTGGGCGCGCCCAGAGCGGGCACGCTACGTGTTTGGCAAAATGCCATGGCATGCCAGGGGGTTTGGGTGAGGCTGGGGATTAACTGGTCTAGGTTAGTGTTAGCTAGGAGCTTAGTGGACAAGGTTGTTGGGTCAGGGGATCAAGTCCACAATGCAAACTAAAAACCAAGCCAAAACTGGCCATGCACACAAGGTGTCTGACAGAATGCTATGGTCCTCTAGGCATCTCTTGGGGTGGCCAAAAACTCCAGATCATGGTCTCTTTGGGTGATAAAGAGGGTGGCAAGGTTAGTTTGTCAAAAACAAAAACTTGTTAGTGCAAGTTTTGCAACTTTTCAGTTCTGGATAGAAAATGGAAAGTATTAATGCATGCACCAAAAATATTCCAATGGGTTCACTCTCCTGGACTTAAGGGTTTGGTAGAGTGTTCTATAAGAAGGAAAAAGAATCATGGATATTAGGGCTAGTAAAAATATGGTTGTAGTAGGAAACACTTCACTGGACCAGAGAGCAAAAGAGGATGTTTTGCTCAAATCTTTCAAAGCACATCAATTGGTTTTTGCATAAAGTTAAATAATATATTCCTATTAACATCCCCTAATTTTGGTGGAAGCTTTCAAGAAATATTTAAATAGGTTGTACTGCAATTTTTCAAACTGGACCAGATTTGAAAACTTGAGGTAGAGCTCAAAATTACCAAATGACCAAAGAGATTTTTGCATAAAAGTGATGTGGGGACATCACATGTCATCCCCAAATTTTGGTGGAAATTTTAAAAGAGTATTTGAAAGGGTTGCAGTGCAAACTGACTCCAAAATTTATAAAAATCCATTTTAAAAGGAATAAAGCTCAGGAAAAATAATTATATAAATAATTCCACTGATAAAACAAATGTTTTCTTGAGAGGGAATACAAGTCCTACAAAATATTTGGGAAGTTTTCACTTGGGGTAAAAACTCCATAATATCAAAGAAAAGAGTGGTTCTGAAATCAAAGAAAATCCAAAAAAATGAAATTCAATTTGCCAAGGTAAAATTTTAACTAATAAATCATGGTTAAATTTTTGGGGTGTTACATTGACAGACTATGGAAGCTGTCAGTACCCGAGATCAAGGTGTATCGGAGAAAGACCGGAACATGGAGCATTAGAACTCAACGTTTTGTCAAGAAAACCCTAAGGTAGGAGATATCAACTATGGAATGATAGCTCATGGAAATAACAAGAGCAGAAACACAGTTATCCATGATTTTATCGCCCGCGTATGCTATTGTCACCGTGCTGAGTTAAGCATGCATTTTTTCGGAAGGATTGGATGACAAGAAGGCTGATGGAGCACCTATCAGCAAAGGATGCAGTTTTGACCTTAGCTAGTGTATCACCAGGATCTGGAGTATTACATCAAGAAGTTTAGGGTGGACCTTTAGGAAGTCATATCTGACAAGGAGGCATTTCGTGACGAACTCAGGACCAGAAGATGATAGTAGCCAAGCTGGAGGAGCAAAACCTCGAGATACCAGAGAATTCGTCTGGAATTGAAAGACAGTAGGACCATGGTTCATGCCAAGGGTGTTGAAACCAAGAATTTTGGAATGCAACTCCAGAATATTAAAGGATGTCACGAGAGTCTTCGCGTCAATAGAGATGATCTGGCAAAAGAACTTCAGAAGGACTAGCACGATCGGAAAAAGCCATCGGAGACATGAACAAGACTTGAAAGTTTGGCGACTTTGAAGATTTATTGACCTTTAGAAGACCAAACCCCCATTATATACCTGCGTTAGATGCGACGTTTGTGAGCCGTCATTTGTTTGATGTTTTTCCGACAGCCACAAATAAAATCTGTCTTTTCAAAACTATTGTTTGCATTGTGTGTATCCCTCTCTATCTCTCTTATCTCACCCCAAAACCCATGTAACCAATAGAGGATGAATGGAGATGAACCCATATTTTCTTTACCAATGACTCAATTGGAGACGGACCGATGGATTCAGAACATGGAAGGTCATATGGAGAATAACCCTATAGTAGGAAAGGATATGGCCCAACATGCTCTTTAGTGCTTTGGAAGAGGTGCTGCTACTTGGTGGAGGATGTACCAAATCATCAATGGATGACAAGGAGTAACCACTTGGGAAGAATTTATGTTGACTCTACAAAGATATCGTCTTGTGTCCCAGAAATTGAAGCCTTATGGAAATGATATGACGAAACCCTGTGCATGCAAGCTTTGTGGAGAAATAGGACAAAACCATAAGGAACACAAGGATGAGTGCCCTAACTGTGAAGAAAGTCACCCGACTAAAGAATGTCGAATTAGGAAGATTACTTGTTTCTTATGTGAAGGGACTACCCACTACCCTGCTCAGTGTCACATTTACCCCATGTTACAAAGAACCATCCAGCAGAAGAAAGAAGCAATGAAAGGAGCTCTCATGGAAATTTTAGAAGAACTTGTGATGAAGGAAGAGGTGGAGGATACACCTAAAGTTGAACCAATTAGACCTTGCACCAAGTCTTGCTATTCATGTGGGGAAGAAGGACACATCTCCCAGAGTTTTTTGAATGGGGATCTAGTAGAATTCCCAACAGAGGAAGTAGAGTATGACCCACAGGAAATAGAAGCTCTGATTGGAACGGAAAAGTCTAGGAAGAGGTGTAGATTGGAATCCAGGAAGGACCTGAGTCAAATCACCTGTTTCAGGTGCAAGGAATCAGGGCACTACGTCAGCAGTTGCCCAAAAAGGAAGCCGAGGACCCAAGGAGGCTATGTAATAATGAGGAAACCTCGAGACTTGTCAGAAGTAATATGTTTTTGTTGTAATGAAGCAGGGCACTTTGCCAGGGATTGTCCCAAAGAGAAGGAGGCTTCTGCTAAATAGTTGAGTTGCAACAAAAGAAGTATAGTAGTAGTAGTGGGAACAATTCTTTTGTATTGAGGTGTTGAGTTGAGGCATGTAATGGAAATGCAGGAGATTGTAGTAATTTGAGGATCAATACAGTTAGCATTGTTGGTACTTATCTGGAGTTTATGAGTAGTGAATCTATGAAGAAATTTTTTGACCATTTTCGAGGATATGAGAAACATGATCTGTGGATGAGTTTGCGCATTTCAAGGGTGGTAGAATCTGTGAGGACCCTTGACCCCTGGAAAAGATAATGATATTCCACAGAGTGGACTTCGGACAAAATAAGTACGAGTTTTATCTCAATATGTGGGATACCCCAACAATATGAAGGAATGGAGTACTATTGGATATAAAGGAGGTAGAATGTTGGTAATATGGAGCAATTGCAACTCCAGGATGAGTCTGAGTAATCACGTCTTAGTTTGGTACCAATAGAAGGAAAGGAGACAATACAATGGGATGGATTTAAGAATGCTAGGAAGCTGGATGTTGGAATAATGATCAGTTGCCCCGATGATGAGTTCAGGGTTTATAAGTGATGAGATGGGCCATAACCCACAGGCCCCAGGACCTGCCAAGAAGCAAGCACACTCTTGCTGAAGGAAAAACCCTGGAAGAAGTTACGACTTTATCAACAGACGTTTCTTAGGAGTAACGCAAAACCTGAGAGTTGTGAAGGAACGATAGATGTTTTGTTTGGCTTGCAGAATCAATGGATTTATCCGAACTTAGTTCGTCGACAAGAGAAATTTTGCAATGCTTGTGAGGATGACCGAGTGTTAGCATGCGAGATTCGCTAAACCATATACAAGGTAATGATTTGGGTGCGGGATGGATTGATCACCATACAGACTTACTCTTATTATTCGCCTTGCTCTATGGGATGGTAAATCTGAGTGACTTGCCTATAGTAGAGAGACGACGATATAAAACCTTGTTTAAACCTTAGAATGGTATGCCAATTGTTCCCCTTTTACAAGGCAGCTGCTGCCAATCGTAGGATATACGGCGAGGTTCAACCCAGACCCATTTCCTGCAGGAAAAACCATAAATTGTTGACCACCATGTGATATCGATAGTTGTTTAGTATTGGCGCCTGACCCGTCAGCTAAGAAGACCCAGTATCGAAATAACCTTACCAAGATGAAAGGACAAAAGGATTGAGGAAAAGGTTATGCCGCTACCGGAAGAGCCAGAGAAGGAATTATACTGAAGATCTGAGAAGACTAACACCGTCAA
Source organism: Aegilops longissima (assembly GCA_021605205.1). Lineage (NCBI taxonomy): Eukaryota > Viridiplantae > Streptophyta > Magnoliopsida > Poales > Poaceae > Aegilops > Aegilops longissima. The sequence continues at coordinate 121,013,944 of CM038676.1, forward strand.
CAATAAGGATGTACGAACTGAGTTTTGATGGAATCGTAACCATGTTTCTAAGGTGGTAGCACCCCAGACCCCCCCTGTGACGATTGATGGATTTTGATAAGACCCTCGAACCTAACCTACTTCTTTCTAGCCTCTCCGAATCTCGAGGACGAGATTCATTTTAAGGGTGGTAGGTTTGTAACATCCCAAAATTCTAAATTTTGGAATGTTATATTAAATAGATAGATTTGATTGATTGTTTGTTGTGGTGTGGTTGCTTGTGTGAAATTGAGTGAAATGCGCATTTTTTAAAGTTAAATGAGAGGGAATAAAAGGACTTACCCAAACTTTCATTTTTGCATTTATGATCTCCGTGAATTCAAATTCTTTTCAAATACAAAACCCTAGAGAGAAGATGACATGACTTCTTCCATTAAAATAAATGAAAAGGGTTTTTGAAAATATTTGAATTTCACTTGGAAATACTTCAAATTCAGAAACTTTAAGAAACTCAATGATTTTCATGAGAGAAGATAAAATGACTTCTTCAAAACATATGAAATATGAGTTGGAAGTCTAAAAGGATCAAATCTAAAGTCCTTTTGAAGTTATTTTCAATTTGGCGTTATTTTGATTTTTATTCAAATTATTTTTCTCCAAAATAAAATATGTGGAAAATAGGGTAAAATGATTCCCTACATCATAAATTTGGAGAGAAATAAATTTGAAAGTATTTTGGTATTTTTAAAATGATTTTTACTGGATTTTATTAGAACAGTAGCACCGTTTGATTTATTTAAATTTGTGTTGATTTTATTTGACTCTAGAAAAATGTTCATATCATAGAAACTCTTTTTCTGAAATTTTTGATATATTATATGCCTATAGTATATTTTTAGTTTATTTCATTTTATTTTATTTTTTCTGTCAAAATTGTTTTTTTGACCTTTCCATGTCGACTGGGCCGGCCCAGCTGTCCAGCCAGGCCGCGGCCCAGCCCAGCGCGCCGCCCCTCCCCTTCCCCGAGCGACAGTCCTGCTCGGGCACGCCACCGCGCTGCCATGGGAGGCCGTGCCGCCTCCGGCCTCTTTCCGCCCCTTCTCCCACGCCACCCCTCGCCCCTCCTCTTAAAAGGTGCCGCCCCGGCCCCGTTCCTCTCCTCCTCGCTTCGTATGTGCCGTCGCCGCATCTCGCAACAACTGTCGTGCCACCGCCGCACTTCCCTTGCGTCATTGTCGTCCCTTGCAAGACGAGCTGGTCGCCGCCTGCTTTCGCCTCGCTTCTTGCTGCTGCTGCTGCCTCCCGCCCAGATCCACCTCCGCCCCGCGCCACGCCCGTCGCTGCAACCGCCCTCGTCACCGGAGCACGGCGCTACCGCTGAAAACCGCCGCCGCCATTGGCCCACCGTGGACCGGTAAACCGCCCCGGTCCGATCCGGTTTATTTCTCAGCTCGCGGTTTCTTTTTAAACCCGGTTTTCTATTTTAGTTAGGTTGTTTAGAGATTGTTCGCTGTCTAAGCCTCTGGAGCAAACGTGTTCGTAGATTAGGGCTCATTAGTGAACGTTCGTTATTTAGTCTTTTTTTCTTTTTCCGTTATTTTTTTGTCAGGGACCTATCTGCGATTAAAGTTTTTACAGATTAGTCCCTAATCTTAAATCGATCACTACTTTCTGCTCGTTAGTCGGAATTAGACGAAACCAACGCCTACTTCTTTGTTATGATCCCCACTATCCAGTAAAACAACTTAAACATATTTTTGAAAGTTTTAAAATTTGAATTCAAACATATTTGAATTTGAACTTCGTTTGATCACAACTTGAGTTTTATAACTCCGTTTTAGTTGATTCTTTTTGCTAATTGAAGCTCTTGACCTAAACTTTCTGATAAGGCCAAATTCACATAATTTTGGCACTGTTAGAAATTGTTTTATGTTGCAAGCATTATTTGCTTGGTTTTGATGTTTTCTGAATTGTCTTCTTCGTTTTTCCCGATCTTTTGACTGATTGCTTATGTGTGGTTACTATTGCTTGCTTACGATAGATTGACCGAAGTGTGACGAGTAGAACTATCAGGACTTATGAGTGCGAATCATCTTCATCAACAGTACGAGGCAAGTAACACATTGATCATACTCTTTTCATACCCAGTTTTTATGCATTAGTTACAACCCTCACACCTTGCATGAGTAGGATCTCTTAACTTGTGGGTCTGGGAAGTAGATGATGAGGTAGAACCTATTGCCCTTTTATTATCAAACTCTTGGGAGTTACTTCTATGTTATGCTTATATTGCTACGCTATGCTCGTAGACGTGGATTGGGATTGAGTGTATCCATGACAGATGTGAGGTTTTTAATTAATGGTTCAACTTAAGGTGGCAACTTTAATACACATCTGGGTGGATTGCTTGTGGGAACTTGGAGAATCCAGTGTTGTCCTAGGATATCCCGGAGGACCCGTGTGATCATCCTACGGTCCGCCACCCTGGCTCAAAGGGATCATAAGATTATTCATGCTAGAAACTTCCGTGTGCAGCCACAAGCTATTATGGGCTCTAGCATAGTTGAGTACGTTGCATGACCTCTTCTAGTGGTAGGCTAGCAGATGTAGGGGATGTAGGTTGGTACTCTCTACCCGGGGTTAGAGTTAATGCTTCTGAAAGACTGTGTCTCGGTCATCCATTTCTCAAACACCATGTAGTGCGAGAAATCCAACGGAGGAGATCGAGTCTTGTGGAGAAAAGTGCGCAAACCTCTGCAGAGTGTATAAACTAATTATGGTTAGCCGTGTCCCCAGCTATGGACAACTTGAGTATCTGGTTCTTGAATTATCATGTTGATCTCAACACTCTATTTAATTAATTTGTTGGGATGTTAACTTGTAACACCCCGGAAGTAACTTTCCATATTTGTAACTCCAACTCTTGCCATTTTCGGCATTGTGATATGATATTCCCTCCGTGGTTGGGTTTTTTATCCTTTTGCATTTTGCCCATGTCATGCATTTTATATCATGTCATCATGTGCATCGCATTTGCATACGTGTTCGTCTCATGGTTCCGAGCATTTTTCCCGTTGTCCGTTTTGCAATCCGACACTCCTATCTCCCCCGGCGGCCCCTTTTACGTCTTTCCGTGTGCGGGTACTAAACCTTCTCGGAATGGACCGAGGTTTGTCAAGTGGCCTTGGTATACCACCCGTAGACCACCGGTCAAGTTTCGGGTCATTTGGAGCTCGTTTGGTACTCCAACGGTTAACCGCACTCTCGCAAAGGCCTCTTTTAAGTTGCAGCCCAACACCCCTTCAAAACAGCCCAATAACCCATCTAAGTCACTTCCATGCTCTCCGTCGTTCGATCACGATCGTGTGGGCGAAAACTACACCTCATTTGGAATCTCCTAGCTCCCTCTATGCCTATTTAAACACCTCCCCCGAAATTCGCGGATCATTCCACCCCCGAAACCCTAATTTTCCCCTCCGCGCCGCGCCGGACGCGTCCGCCCGCGCCGGACACGTCCGCCCGCCGCGCGCTAATCCCCACTGCCACGTGGGCGCCGCCGTCTCCAGCCGCCGCCGCCATGAAACCCGCGAGGGCCCTCCGGCCCGACGCCGCCGCGCCCGGCGCCTCCCGCCGCCTCGGCCGCCTCCCGCCGCCGGGCCCAGCGCCGCCGCCTCGCCCGCCACCGGCCCGCCCGCGCCGCCCGCCACCACATGCCTCCCGCCGCCGCCGGACCTCGCCCGCGCCCGCCGCGCGCCGCCGCCTCGCCTGGCCGGCCACCCACCGCCGACTCTAACCTAACCCGCCGGCGCTCTCCTCCTCGCCCGGGCGTGTTCTGGCGAGCCCGCGCCACCGCCACCTCGCCCGATCCGGATCTCGACCGGAACCCGAGCCCGTTGACCTCTTCCCCCTCATATTTTTTCTTCCAAGTCTTTCTTCCGTTAATATTTTGTGTCATTTTCTTCATGCTATATCTTTGCATCTGTAGGCCCATTTTGCACGTATAATATATCAAAATGTTCGCCTCGAAGGGTAGATCATTTCATCTCATTGCATCATTTTCATTTGAGCTCATCTTGATTCCCGAAATGCTGTTGGAAGAGGGCTATGTGATGTTAGTTTCTGTTTCTTAACAGAACTTGCACTTTTGTTATTTTTGCCATGATTGATGTGTGCATCCTATGAATTTGAGTCCTACATGTGTTTTGTAATATGCCATGCCATCTTTCCAGGGATGTATGCCATGTATTTTTGTGATCTATGTGGTGACTAGCACAAGCATGCAAAGTAGGTGTCCTGATATTGCTGTTTTCAGCCCTGTTTAGCTGATATTTTGATGCCATGTTAACTTGATGCTACCAAGAGATACATGCATATTTTGAGATACTTCAGTAAGGATGTTTTGTAAAACATGTCTTGCTCTATCCATCCATGCCTTTGTTTGCAATTATGGAGTGCCATAGCTTGAGTCAATCGAGCTCTACTTTTGCTATCAAATGTTTCCTGGCAGATTGTTTGCATGTTATTCAATTTTGCCTAGGTTGTTGTGGTTGATCCATGTATGCTATGTTATTGTTCTGGCCATGTATGTCTTCTATGCCATGTCTTCTTGATGTATGCATGCTTAGTTTATCATAAAAGGTTCTGTAGTGAGTGCATTGAGCTTGTAAACATGCCTACTTGTTGTCAGTTTTTGACATGCCATGTTGCTGAATCTGTTAACGAAACTTTCAATATTGACATGGGTGTTACTATATTTTCTGATCCTTTTTGGCTTATGGTCAGTAAGGGACTTTTGTTCTATGCTTTGAGTAGATTCATGCCATGCCTTGTTTTGCTATTTTAAGTTCCTGTAGCATGTAGTTTTGTTGCTCTGAACATTGCAACCTGATGTTGTTTTTGCCATGTCCAGCCTGTTATTTTGTGCACTTTTGCCATGCTCGTTTGAACCTGTTATGATGTGAACTAGCCGTAGCTCAGTGATCATCTTTTGGCAAGCATCTTGTGTAGATCACTGCCATGTGCCTTGTTGATACGTTTGGGTGCAGTAGCTTAATTTATTGTTGCTTGCTAAGTGGCATCATGCTGTTAATGGCAGATTTGTGCCATTCTTGTTTTGCTTGTCATTTGCAAACCGTGCATCCGATTCGGTGATCTTTATATCGATTTCAACGAAATCATCTCATCTTTCAGTGGCATACTTGGTTTGCCAAGTTGATGCCTGGTTCATCATTTACCTTCCGAGCGCGATACGCATTGCATATCACATCCCGCATATCATGTCATGTTTTGCATCATGTTGATTGTGCATTGCACCGTGATTTTTGTGGTTCCTTTGTTTGTGTTGTTGCTTTGGGTAGAGCCGGAGACGAGTGCGTGAGCGAGGAACTTGTTGAGAACGCTTACGAGGATCAAGCTTTCGACAACTCGAGAACATTGCGAGCAAGATGACCATACCCTCGAAATCACTTCTATCTTTGCTATTGCTAGTTGCTCGCTCTTTTGCTATGCCTATGCTGCGATGCCTACCACTTGCTATATCATGCCACCCAAATTGCCATGTCAGCCCTAACCATCCTTTCCTAGCAAACCGTTGTTTGGCTATGTTACCGCTTTGCTCAGCCCTCTTATAGCGTTGGTAGTTGCGGTGAAGTGAGGTTTGTTCCTTGTTGGAACATGGAGATGTTGTTCCTTTTGGAACATGTTTACTTGTTGGGGATATCACAATATATATCTGTATAATTTAATGCATCTATATACTTGGTAAAGGGTGGAAGGCTCGGCCTTATGCACAGTGTTTTGTTCCACTCTTGCCACCCTAGTTTCCTTCATACCGTGTTATGTTCCTTGATTTAGCGTTCCTTACGGTTGGGTGATTTATGGGACCCCCTTGACAGTTCGCTTTGAATAAGACTCGTCCAGCAAGGCCCAACATTGGTTTTACCATTTGCCACCTAAGCCTTTTTCCCCCGGGTTTTCGCGAGCCCGAGGGTCATCTTTATTTTAACCCCCGGGACAGTGCTCCTTGAGTCTGGCCCGAACTAGAGCCTGCAGGCGCCCCTCAAGGCAACTTGAGGTCTGTTTTTAGTTGTATGGACTGCTCATCCGGATGTGCCCTGAGAACGAGATATGTGCAGCTCCTATCGGGATTTGTCGGCACAATCGGGTGGCTTTGCTGGTCTTGTTTTATTGCTGTCGAAATGTCTTGTAGTCCGGGATTCGAGATTGATCGGGTCTTCCCAGTAGAAGGAATATCCTTCGTTGATCGTGAGAGCTTATAATGGGCTAAGTTGGGACACCCTGCAGGTATTATCTTTCGATAGCCGTGCCCGGTTATGAGGCAGATGGGAATTTGTTAATGTCGGTTGTAGAAAACCGAAGTTGACCTCAATTAAAATACACATCAACAAGTGTGTAACCGTGATGGTCTCTTCTCGGAGTCCGGAAGAGAACACGTGTTGGAGTTATGTTTGGCGTAAGTAGTTCAGGATCACTTCTTGATCGATACTAGTTTCACGACCGTGCTTTGCTCCTCTTCTCGCTCTCTTTTGCGAAATAGCCACCATATATGCTAGTAAACTTGCAGCAGCTCCACTTTACTACCTGTCCTTCCTATAAGCTTAAATAGTCTTGATCTCGCGGGTGTGAGATTGCTGAGTCCCGTGACTCACAGATACTTCAAAACAGTTGCAGGTGCCGACGATGCGGTGCAGGTGACGCATCCGAGCTCAAGTGGGAGTTCGACGAGGAACGTGGTCGTTACTATGTGTCTTTTCCTGATGATCAGTAGTGGTGCCCAGTTGGGACGATCGGGGATCTGTGTAGCATTTGGGGTATCTTCTTTTATTTTGGTTCTGTAGTCGGACCTTGAGTGTACTCTGTATGATGGATGTTTATTTATGTACTGTGTGAAGTGGCGACTGTAAGCCAACTATGTATCTCTTTCCCTTATTTATTACATGGGTTGTGTGAAGATTACCTCACTTGCGACATTGCTTTCAATGCGGTTATGCCTCTAAGTCGTGCCTCGACACGTGGGAGATATAGCCGCATCGAGGGCGTTATAAGTTGGTAATCAGAGCCTTCCCCGACTTAGGAGCCCCCTACTCGATTGTTTGCTGGCGTTGTTGAGTCTAGAATGAAAAATGTTTTGAGTCTTAGGATTATATATATCGGAGAGTAGGATTCTTTTTACTCCCAGTCCTTTCGCTCTGTGAGGTCTCCCGACGTAGAGTTTTGACTCTCCTCTTCTCAAATTTCACTAAAAAATTTTAGGATCACGTGGGTATCTTGGAATCGTTCCGATGGTTTTGTGACGAGAACATTGTTCTTGGTGCCTCGACATTTAGGGGTTGTGGCGGTGTCCCGGGAGTTGAGCTCCGAGGTGTTGTCGTCACAATTTTATCTTTGCATTCTCGAATACCGAGTTTTACCGACATCGAAATCTCTTTTGTGCAGTTGTTGGTGAGATAACCCGATAGCCCAAAGATCTTGGCGAGTCGGGAGTATTGCCATGACTTGTATAACGGATGTTTTTCAAGGTCGAGGTACACGATTTCGAGGATTTCTTGGTTATGTGTTGACGGATGGATACAATGGATCTAGGTATTGTTAGTTTGGGTGATATATTTTGTGTCCCTGTATCCCCAACACCTGATTGCATAACCGAAAGTTTCGGGAGTTTATAGGTGGGAATTCTAGTAGCTTACGGGATATTCTTTCCGACGGATGTATGATTTGAGATTGGGGTTCAACGTCTAGTGGTCCGCCCATTCACGGTCGATTCTGATGGTCGCGAGGCGTCTTAAAGAATCCTGGCTATGCTGATTCGGGGCGTCTTGTTTGTCATTCGTGACGTCCGCTATCGTCGTGACCGTGTGGGCCCCACCACTTAACACTTTGGGCGAAATCTCTATCATGTGTTTGTTCGGCTCATTCTAGAAGCCAATCTTTTGTTTTCGTTATGATATTCGATTTGTTTCTAAGATGATGTTGTTTCCATATCTTTATCTAAGTGGCTTCTCACCTTAATGGACGTGTGATGATTAACTTTTGGAATTCATTCGTTCATTCTTGTTCGAATGTTTATTGTGAAGACTATATGTTGCAATTTCTATCCGTTGATTCTACTTATCTTTTTGTCTATCAAAGGACTAACGGATGTCACCCTCTTCAGGATGGCTCCGCCAACGCGTCAGAATCCGGAACGGAGTGAAGGGAATCAGTCGAACCCTCCACCTCCACCTCCGCCTCCGGAGGCCTGGCAAGCTATCATGGCAGCCACCAATGCCAATGCTCAGATGATTTTGCAGCTCTTGCAAGAACGTACTCAGGGGCAAGGCAATCAAGGAAATCAAGGTCAAGGCAACAATCAGCCGCACTTTGCTACTCTCAGTCAGTTCCTCGCTAATCAGCCGAAGTCTTTCAGTTTCTGTGTTGAGGCTACAGACGCTGACGATTGGTTAGTGGACATCTGCAAGCATTTTGATTGTAGCAATGTCAGACCTGAGGACTTTGTCAAGTTTGCATCGTTTCAACTCAAGGATCAAGCTGCTGAGTGGTACCAGCAATACAAAGATTCCAGAGGAGGTCGTGTCATTACCTGGGATGAGTTCCGCCGAGATTTCAGAGCTCACCACATTCCAAAAAGTGTTGTTGAGAGCAAGCGTGAGGAGTTCCGCAATCTCAAGCAAGGCAACATGTCTGTCTATCAATACAATATCCAGTTCCAGAAACTCGCTCGCTTTGCTAAGCAAGACGTCCCTGATGAAAAGAGTATGATCTATCAATTCGAGAGGTGGTCCGAGAGAAGATCTGCATTTAGCTCTTGTGCTTTTGAGCGAGAAAAGTATGATGAATTATACGACATGGCATCAAGCAAGAAGCTGCAGCTCAAATGTGAGGCTTCTAAGAAGAGAATCGGAGATGCAGTTCAGTCTTCTTCTTCCTCTCAAGTGGCAGCTAAGCAGCGAAGTTCTACCTTCCTCCTCCTCCGTTCCGTCGGCCTTATCGCCAGAAGAACTCAGGTGGCCGTGGATCTTCCCACCCACCCAACCAAGCTATCGAACAAGTCTAATTCTCAAGCTCCAAGGTCAAGTGCTCCTTACCACCGTCCGCTCTACGAGGTGACTTGCAACAAATGTCGTGAGAAGGTCACTATGCGAACAAGTGCTTCAACCAGAGGAGCCTTCCGCCTCCTCCTCTGTGAAATCTTCCAAAGAATGCGGTGGTCAAGCATAATCCCAAGTTTGCAAAGGTGAACATGATGAATGCAGCTCAAGCAGAGGAATCTTCTGATGTGTTAATGGGTAATCTTCCAGTTAATGATATTCCTGCAAAAGTCTTATTTGATACTGGTGCATTGCATTCTTTCTTCTCAAGACCTTTTGTGGCTATGCATGATTTGGTTACTCAAGCTTTGCCTAGACCTTTGTCTATTGTTTCTCCGGCTAAGGAGATGACTTCTCGAGTTTTGGTTCCGGATGTTTCTATCAAGATGGGCGATTATAGATTTCTGGCTAAACCAATTGTCCTTGGTGACTCGGATATTGATCTTATTCTCGGAATGGACTGGCTTTATCAGCACAAAGCTCAGCTTGAGTGTGCTGCCAGGGAAATTCAATTGACTCACTCTTCTAATGATGTGATCATCTATGCCGCTCGTGATGAAACCATTCGGTTGTTTTCTCTCAATGAGAAGGGCGAATTGGATGCTATTTCTCAGATTCCAGTCGTTTGTGAGTACCAAGATGTCTTTCGGTAAGAGCTTTGGGTATGCCTCCTCATCGGCCGCTTGAGTTCGTTATCGATCTTGAGCACAACATCAACCCGTTTGCAAGCGTCCATACAAGCTTGGACCTGATGAGCTGAAGGAATTGAAGAAGCAGCTCGATGAACAAGAGCGTCTGGTTTGATCGGACCGAGTTCATCTCCTTGGGGTTGTGGTGTTCTTTTGTCCGGAAGAAGGATGGCACGGACCGACTTTGCGTCGATTACCGTCCATTGAATAAGAAGACAATCAAGAACAAGTATCCACTTCCCAACATCAATGAGCTTTTCGAGCAACTCAAAGGGTGCTAAAGTGTTCTCCAAGCTTGACCTTCGTATGGGGTATCATCAGATTCGCATTCGTGAACAAGATATTCCCAAGACAACATTCGTAACAAGCTTTGGTTCTTATGAATATCTTGTCATGTCTTTCGGCCTTGTCAATGCTCCTCCAACATTCTCTCGGATGATGAACTTCATATTCAACCCCTACACCAATGAATTCGTCTTGGTCTATCTTGATGATATTTTGGTCTTCTCCAAGAATAAGAAGGATCATGCCAAACATTTGCGATTGGTGCTAGACAAGCTCGAGAGCATCAATTCTATGCTAAGTTCTCCAAATGTGAATTTTGGCTTGATGAAGTGCTTTATCTTGGTCATATCATCTCCGCCAAGGGCATCGCTGTTAATCCCAGAAGGTGTCCGCAATTGTGAATTGGGAACCTCCTCGTAATGTCAAGCAGCTCCGCAGATTTTCTCGGTCTTGCAAGCTATTGCGAAGATTCGTTGAGAACTTCTCCAAGATTGCAAAGCCTCTTTCCAACCTCCTCCGAAGCATGTGAAGTATGTCCGGTCTCCACGAGTGTGATGTTGCTTTCAATACTCTCAAAGAGAAACTCGTCACAGCTCCTGTCTTGACTCCTCCTGATGAATCCAAGCCATTCGAAGTTTTCTGTGATGCTTCTCTTCAAGGTCTCGGTGCTGTGTTGATGCAAGAGAAGAGAGTTGTGGCTTATACCTCTCGCCAGTTTAAGCCCAACGAAAAGAACTACCCCACTCACGATCTTGAGTTGGCCGCAGTTGTCCATGCTTTGATAACATGGAGACATCTCTTGTTGGGAAGGAAAGTGGATATTTTCACCGATCACAAGAGTCTCAAGTACATCTTCACTCAGCCCAACCTCAACCTCAGGCAGACTCGATGGGTCGAAATGATTCAAGAGTACAACCCAAGTATTGAATATACTCCGGCAAGGCCAATGTCATTGCAGATGCTTTGAGCAGGAAGGCTTATCGCAATAGCCTAATCCTCAAGCCCTTTCAGCGGATCTCTGTGAAGCTTTCCATAGCTGAATCTTCAAGTTGTTCCTCAAGGCTTTCTTGCCAACCTCATAGTCTCTCCTACTTTGGAAGATCAGATTCGTGAGGCTCAACTTCGGATACCATGGTGAAAAAGGTGAAGCGTGGTATCGACAAGGGCATTTCCAAGTACAAGTGCTTCCACATTGATGACAAAGATACTCTTTTCTATGAGGACCGGATTGTGGTTCCTAAGGGTGATCTGAGGAAAGTCATTATGAACGAGGCTCACAATTCGCTTCTATCCATTCATCCTGGAAGTACGAAGATGTACCATGACCTCAAGCAGTCATATTGGTGGACTTGAATGAAGCGAGAAATTGCTCAATTCGTGAATGAGTGTGATGTCTGCAGAAGAGTGAAAGCAGAACACCAAAGACCAGCTGGTCTCCTCCAACCTCTTGCTATTCCAGAATGGAAGTTTGATCATATCGAGATGGACTTCGTGACTGGTTTTCCAAAGTCCAAGCGTGGAAATGATGCTATCTTCGTTGTCATTGACAAACTTACTAAAGTGGCTCATTTTCTTCCTATCAAAGAATCTATCACAGCAGCTCGGTTGGCGAGCTATACACCTCGAGATTGTCTCCTTGCACGGCATTCCACAAGTGATCTCTTGAGACCGTGGCAGCATCTTTACCTCCAAGTTTTGGGATTCTTTTGAAGGCCATGGGCACCAACAATCGTTTCAGACAGCTTTCCATCCTCAAACAAGTGGCCAAGTTGAGCGAGTAAATCAAATCCTTGAAGATATGCTCGGGGCTTGTGTCATTTCTTTCGTATGAAGTGGGAAGATTGTCTTCCATATGCCGAGTTCTCCTACAACAACAGCTTCCAAGCGAGTTCGGCAAGGCCCCATTCGAAATTCTCTATGGCGAAAAGTGCCGTACTCCTCTCAATTGGTGCAGAGACAGGTGAACGCCAACTTCTTGGCAATGACTTGATCACGAAGCGTAAGAAATGTGCAAAGTCATTCGTGAGAATCTCAAAGCAGCATAATCGCGCGGAAGAGCTATTATGATGATAAGCACCGTGATGTCGCTTTTGAAATCGGAGACCATGTCTACCTCCGCGCCTCTCAAGGAAAGGCACTCGTCCGCCCGGTATCAAAGGGAAGCTTGCCCCTAGATACGTGGGTCCTTTCAAGATCATTGGCAAAAGAGGCGATCTCGCCTATCAACTTGAGCTTCCATCCAACTTCGCAAACGTGCGATGTGTTTCACGTGTCACAACTTCGCAAGTGCTTCAAGACTCTGAACGCACTATCAACTTCAAGAGATTGACCTTCAAGAAGATCTCTCTTATCATGAGCACCCGTTGCTATTCTTGAAGAAACCGAGCGCAAGACTCGCAACAAGTCAATCAAATTCCTGAAAGTGAAGTGGTCACACCATTCCGACGAGAAGCTACACGGGGCGCGAGGATCACCTCTGTTCGAATATCCGGAGTTCTTTCAGTCCTAGATCTCGGACGAGATCCTCTTGTAGTGGTGGAGTGTTGTAACACCCCGGAAGTAACTTTCCATATTTGTAACTCCAACTCTTGCCATTTTCGGCATTGTGATATGATATTCCCTCCGTGGTTGGGTTTTTTCTCCTTTTGCATTTTGCCCATGTCATGCATTTTATATCATGTCATCATGTGCATCGCATTTGCATACGTGTTCGTCTCATGGTTCCGAGCATTTTTCCCGTTGTCCGTTTTGCAATCCGACACTCCTATCTCCCCCGGCGGCCCCTTTTACGTTTTTCTGTGTGCGGGTACTAAACCTTCTCTGAATGGACCGAGTTTTGTCAAGTGGCCTTGCTATACCACCCGTAGACCACCGGTCAAGTTTCGGGTCATTTGGAGCTCGTTTGGTACTCCAACGGTTAACCGCACTCTCGCAAAGGCCTCTTTTAAGTTGCAGCCCAACACCCCTTCAAAACATCCCAATAACCCATCTAAGTCACTTCCATGCTCTCCGTCGTTCGATCACGATCGTGTGGCGAAAACTACACCTCATTTGGACTCTCCTAGCTCCTCTATGCCTATTTAAACACCTCCCCCGAAATTCGCGGATCATTCCACCCCGAAACCCTAATTTTCCCCTCACGCCTTGCCGGACACGTCCGCTTGGCTAATCCCCACTGCCATGTGGGCGCCGCCGTCTCCAGCCGCCGCCGCCTGCGCAAACCAGCGAGCCCCTCCGGGCCCGACGCCGCCCGCGCCCAGCGCCTCCCGCCGCCTCGGCCGCCTCCCGCCGCCCGGCCCAGCGCCGCCGCCTCGGCCGCCTCGCCGCCCGCCACCGGCCGCCCGCCGCCCGCCACATCCTCCCCCCCCGCCGGACCTCGCCGCGCCCGCCGCCCGATCGCCGCCTCCGCCGGCCGGCCCACCGCCTCCTCCGGCGGACTAACCCCTGGCGCTCTCCTCCTCGCCGGGCGTGTTCAGCGAGCCCGCGCCGCCGCCACCTCGCCCGATCCGGATCTCGACCGGATCCCGAGCCCGTTGACCTCTTCCCCCTCATATTTTTTCTTCTAAGTCTTTCTTCCGTTAATATTTTGTGTCAATTTCTTCATGCTATATCTTTGCATCTGTAGGCCCATTTTGCACGTATAATATATCAAAATGTTCGCATCAAAGGGTAGATCATTTCATCTCATTGCATCATTTTCATTTGAGCTCATCTTGATTCCCGAAATGCTGTTGGAAGAGGACTATGTGATGTTAGTTTCTGTTTCTTAACAGAACTTGCACTTTTGTTATTTTTGCCATGATTGATGTGTGCATCCTATGAATTTGAGTCCTACATGTGTTTTGTAATATGCCATGCCATCTTTCCAGGGGTGTATGCCATGTATTTTTGTGATCTATGTGGTGACTAGCACAAGCATGCAAAGTAGGTGTCCTGATATTGCTGTTTTCAGCCCTGTTTAGCTGATATTTTGATGCCATGTTAACTTGATGCTACCAAGAGATCCATGCATATTTTGAGATACTTCAGTAAGGATGTTTTGTAAAACATGTCTTGCTCTATCCATCCATGCCTTTGTTTGCAATTATGGAGTGCCATAGATTGAGTCAATCGAGCTCTACTTTTGCTACAAATGTTTCCTGGCAGATTGTTTACATGTAATTCAATTTTGCCTAGGTTGTTGTGGTTGATCCATGTATGCTATGTTATTGTTCTTGCCATGTATGTCTTCTATGCCATGTCTTCTTGATGTATGCATTCTTAGTTTATCATATAAGGCTCTGTAGTGAGTGCATTGAGCTTGTAAACATGCCTACTTGTTGTCAGTTTTTGACATGCCATGTTGCTGAATCTGTTAACGAAACTTTCAATATTGACATGGGTGTTACTATATTTTCTGATCCTTTTTGGCTTATGGTCAGTAAGGGACTTTTGTTCTATGCTTTGAGTAGATTCATGCCATGCCTTTTTTTGCTATTTTAAGTTCCTGTAGCATGTAGTTTTGTTGCTCTGAACATTGCAACCTGATGCTGTTTTTGCCATGTCCAGCCTGTTATTTTGTGCACTTTTGCCATGCTCGTTTGAACCTGTTATGATGTGAACTAGCCGTAGCTCAGTGATCATCTTTTGGCAAGCATCTTGTGTAGATCACTGCCATGTGCCTTGTTGATATGTTTGGGTGCAGTAGCTTAATTTATTGTTGCTTGCTAAGTGGCATCATGCTGTTAATGGCAGATTTGTGCCATTCTTGTTTTGCTTGTCATTTGCAAACCGTGCATCCGATTCGGTGATCTTTATATCGATTTCAACCAAATCATCTCATCTTTCAGTGGCATACTTGGTTTGCCAAGTTGATGCCTGGTTCATCATTTACCTTCCGAGCGCGCGATACGCATTGCATATCACATCCCGCATATCATGTCATGTTTTGCATCATGTTGATTGTGCATTGCACCGTGATTTTTTGTGGTTCCTTTGTTTGTGTTGTTGCTTTGGGTAGAGCCGGGAGACGAGTACGTGAACGAGGAACCTGTTGAGAACGCTTACGAGGATCAAGCTTTCGACAACTCGAGAACATTGCGAGCAAGATGACCATACCCTCGAAATCACTTCTATCTTTGCTATTGCTAGTTGCTCGCTCTTTTGCTATGCCTATGCTGCGATGCCTACCACTTGCTATATCATGCCACCCAAATTGCCATGTCAGCCCCTAACCATCCTTTCCTAGCAAACCATTGTTTGGCTATGTTACCGCTTCGCTCAGCCCCTCTTATAGCGTTGCTAGTTGCAGGTGAAGCTGAGGTTTGTTCCTTGTTGGAACATGGAGATGTTGTTCCTTTTTGGAACATGTTTACTTGTTGGGGATATCACAATATATATCTGCTATAATTTAATGCATCTATATACTTGGTAAAGGGTGGAAGGCTCGGCCTTATGCCTGGTGTTTTGTTCCACTCTTGCCACCCTAGTTTCCGTCATACCGGTGTTATGTTCCTTGATTTCGCGTTCCTTACATGGTTGGGTGATTTATGGGACCCCCTTGACAGTTCGCTTTGAATAAGACTCGTCCAGCAAGGCCCAACATTGGTTTTACCATTTGCCACCTAAGCCTTTTTCCCCCGGGTTTTCGCGAGCCCGAGGGTCATCTTTATTTTAACCCCCTCCGACCAAAGGCTCCTTCGAGTGCTGGCCCGAACTAGAGCCCTGTGCAGCGCCCCCTCAAGGCAACTTGAGGTCTGGTTTTAGTTGTATGGACTGCTCATCCGGATGTGCCCTGAGAACGAGATATGTGCAGCTCCTATCGGGATTTGTCGGCACAATCGGGTGGCTTTGCTGGTCTTGTTTTATTGCTGTCGAAATGTCTTGTAGTCCGGGATTCGAGATTGATCGGGTCTTCCGGTAGAAGGAATATCCTTCGTTGACCGTGAGAGCTTATAATGGGCTAAGTTGGGACACCCTGCAGGTATTATCTTTCAAAGCCGTGCCCGCGTTATGAGGCAGATGGGAATTTGTTAATGTCCGGTTGTAGAAAACCGAAGTTGACCTCAATTAAAATACACATCAACGCGTGTGTAACCGTGATGGTCTCTTCTCGTGGGAGTCCGGAAGAGAACACGTGTTGGAGTTATGTCGACGTAAGTAGTTCAGGATCACTTCTTGATCGATACTAGTTTCACGACCGTGCTTTGCTCCTCTTCTCGCTCTCTTTTGCGAAATAGCCACCATATATGCTAGTCGCTTGCAGCAGATCCACTTTACTACCCTGTCCTTCCTATAAGCTTAAATAGTCTTGATCTCGCGGTGTGAGATTGCTGAGTCCCGTGACTCACAGATACTTCAAAACAGTTGCAGGTGCCGACGATGCGGTCAGGTGACGATCCGAGCTCAAGTGGGAGTTCGACGAGGAACGTGGTCGTTACTATGTGTCTTTTCCCGATGATCGAGTGGTGCTCAGCTGGGACGATCGGGATCCGTGTAGCATTTGGGGTATCTTCTTTTATTTTGGTTCCGTAGTCGGACCTTGAGTGTACTCTGTATGATGGATGTTTATTTATGTACTGTGTGAAGTGGCGACTGTAAGCCAACTATGTATCTCTTTCCCTTATTTATTACATGGGTTGTGTGAAGATTACCTCACTTGCGACATTGCTTTCAATGCGGTTATGCCTCTAAGTCGTGCCTCGACACGTGGGAGATATAGCCGCATCGAGGGCGTTATATAACTTCTAATTGGGATTGAGTTGGAGGAACCTTCTCAACGTTTTCAACAAACTTTGTAGTTAAATAAAACAAATTCCTTTGCAGTAGGGAAAAATTGGCTTTATGGAAAAATAAACTTAGAGCTTTCCACCAGCCAAATATGCATGTAGTGATAGCCTTTATTCATCCTTGCTCTATGGTGTGAATTTGCCAGTACATTCAATCTACTGACCCTTTATGGCTGCAACGTCTCATGTTGCAGGAATCTTACGACGAGTAAGTGATACGTTCGGGTTATGATTTCTACACTCAACTTTGCCATTGCTATTGATGGGAATCCACAACCTTGTTGTTACTTCCGCTATTTGGATTGAGGTAATAGTATTTACGTTACTTTATACACGTGATTTACCTCTGTTATAAATCCTCAAGTACTGTATGTGTCAGCATAACGATCCAGGGATGACACTTAAGCACAGAGACTTGACCGTCTGAGGTCGGGTCGCTACATGAAAGCAATAAGAGGCAATGGATATCGTTTCATCCCCAAAGGTGGGACGTTCCCTACCGAAAACCATCATGCTTGTTGTGAGAACCTCCGGGTTGTGAGAAGCATATACCCAAACCTGCCCCAAATGGGACAAAATTTGTACCACGGCATGTTGATGCCGCTCCATGATAGCATGCCATGTTTCATGAGTTTCAGATGAATTTTGGATTTACTAGAATTTAAAAACCAGGCATGTCAATATTTTGCCGGCAATCAATGGTGCCCTGGTGTTTGAAATTCATTCCCATTTCTTGCATGGGACCTAATCATGCACCCAAGGATTCATATTTGATTTTTCGACCAACTTATATGCACTGGAGCATGTGCATGTAGTTCAAATTTGAATTATGCACATAAATGCATTGAAAACTCAGTTAATGCATAAAAATGTCCAAACGAACCCCGAAAAATCACAAAAATTCACACAACACTCCTCTTGTTCTATGTTGACACGAGAAAAAAATTGAAAGCAATAAGAGGCAATGGATACCGTTTCGTCCCCAAAGGTGGGACGTTCCCTATCGAAAAACATCATGCTTGTTGTGAGAAGCTATGGTTTGTGTGAAGCATATACCCAAACCTGCCCCAAATGGGACAAAATTTTTACCAAGGCATGTTGATGCTGCTCCATGATAGCATGCCAAGTTTGATGAATTTCAGACGAGTTTTTGATTTACTAGAATTTTAAAACCAGGCATCTCAATGTTTTGCCGGCAATCAACGGTGCCCTGGTGTTTGAAATTCATTCCCATTTCTTGCATGGGACCTAAGCATGCACCCAAGGACACATATTTGATTTTTCGACCAATTTATATGCACTGGAGAATATGCATGTAGTTCAAATTTGAATTGTTCACCTGAAATGGCTAGAAATCCAATTTAATGTATTAAATGTTCAAACGAACCATGAATAATTCCAATTCTTTTACGACACACATATAGTTGCATGTTCACTCCAGATAAAAGGTCTAGCAATTCAAACACCGTCCATTGCCACTGTGACCCCATTATGTAATTCAAATCAAGATGAAAAATCAAGTAGATCGCACATAGTTTATTATCAGCAACCGTGTGAGATGCAACACAAAATATCCTGGAGCACCGTCGGTGTATAGTACGCCTATGGCTTACGTGAGAAGGTGCATCGTCTACAGTCTACAGCCGGCGTCTCAAGCACACTAGCTCGCTCCCCAAATATCATTTCATTGTTCAATCGTCGCCGGTGAAAGATGGGCACGTGGACCCGCGTCGTGAGGGCAACTTCGGTGGCCCACTCCAGCGAGAGCGCGGCCGCAGCCACCATGCGCGTGCTAACAAGGTGCATGAGCGCGGCCGCAATATGCGACCGGGCGGCAAAGGCAGCCAAAACGGCCGCTGTTGCTTCTCAGGTGGCGGCAGCAACATCTGCCTCGGGGATAGCAACTAGCGAGAGCGGCACAGAGCTGTCCGTTCCGCAGTGGCGGCCTTAGCCCTGATGGAGGCCGCCCACGACCATGTGGAGGCCGCCCACCCCCAGCTCCTGGTGGTCACCGCACAAATCGAACGAAGTTTCTCCGACAACGGTCGGAAACCCACTGCCGAATAGCTGGCAATCGCCGAGAGCGTTCGAGCAGCCGTCCGTTGCTCCGCCGCATACCTTGAACCGGTGGAGCCCGTCCAAGCCCAGATCACGTCCGCCCATGCCCAGCTCGTGGCGGCCTTTTCCAAAGAGATGGCGGACACGGATGGTGCGATGGATGCCATGGAGCCCCTTCCCCAGGAGACCGTTGGGCGCGAGTTGGAAATGGAGGCAGTGGTGGAGATCGAAGAGCCCCAGCCGTAGTAGTACTCTTTGTTTTATTTAATTAAGAACGCCGGTCTTTAATTTGTTAGAGTAATGTTTAGGTCGGCTAGCTTTGTTTAATTGCTGAACTTGCTCGATCAAGAAGTGTGGGTGTGTTGTAGTCTCCTTTGTGTACCCAAATTATGCAATGACGTGGATGACCACTGTAATCATGGAAATTCGAACCAAAACTTTTGATGTTCAAACTCATCACACACGAGTTAAGCTATCTGAATCGTTTGTGATGTCCACATATCGTACACAGTTCTGAATAAGGGACGTTGTCTGATGACACTTTGCGCGCCAGTTTTTTCGCTGAAGCGATTCCAAATTTTCAGTTTCCGCAGAAATATCTAACTCCCCGCCCCCTCCCGTACCAAACGCCACATTTCCCCTCTTTCCACTTTCCTTTCTAAGTTGAAACCTTCACTCCTTGCTTGCAGCGCTGCCTCCTCGTCGGTGACCCTCCTTCACGCTACTCGGCCTCCTCTATCCAGGTAGGTAACCCACACCCGACCCCCATCCTCCTCCTCCTTCCACATCCCACATGCCCCGACCACCGGCGCGAGCACGACACCTTCCACCCAAATCACCGACCCCTCCACAAAATAAGCGCTAGCCTAAGCCATGGTGCACGCGGTATAGCCATGACCTCAAGGAGCATTTGGCAGTGGAGAAGCAAATCACGGCCGCACGCGCAGATGAGCACTACAAAAAATACACTTCCGTGATGATACGTGTTTGTCACAGTAGGTCACGTTTTCTGTCATGCTTGTACATCCATGACAGAATCAAGATAGTCATACTTGTGCTGTCATAGAAGTGTTCCATGACATTACCAAAATTATCATCACGGAAGTGTCCACTTCCATGACGATAAATCGCGTGTCACAGAAGTGCTTTCGTCAAGGGTGACCGACACGTGGCATCCACCGTAACGGAACGCCGTTAAGCTATCGGGTCCGGTTTTGGATCCGGTAACCCGTTAACAGCCCCGACAAATGGGGAGTTTCCACGTGTAAAATCATCCTTGGCTGGAGGAAACACGTGTCGGCTCACCGTTGGGACAGATGTCATCCACTCATTGGACACAAAGCGCCTATGATACGTCAACACGTGGCACGGCCCAACAGAGGCCCATTCCTGTGAAAAGGCCGACCCGTTTGACTTGGTCAAAAGGTGGCGGGCCGACCCACGGCAAGCCTGTTAACGGCATGTTCACATATAGCCCATTTACAGCCTGCTAACACATGGCCCGTTTACGACCTAACCGAATTAGGCCCAGTAGCGTCATCTGGGCCGTCCAATATAATTCCAGCCCGTTTTAACTTCTGGCCCATGTATGGCCCATGACATCTTTCGGCCCATATGAGGCCCTTATTACTCTTGGCCCATTAACGGCCCGTGGTAAAACTGGCCCGTAATGAACAGTGTATCACTTTATACACATTAACGGCCTGTGGTGAAACTGGCCCGAAATAAACAGAGTATCACTTTATACCCATTAACGACCCGTGGTGAAATTGGCCCGTAATGAACAGTGTATCACTTTATACCCATTAGCGGCCCATTATTCTGTTGGGCCGTTTCCAGCCCATGTTATCTTTCGGCCTTCTCGGGGCCCATTTATTCTTGGGCTCATTTCCACATTCGTTTACTTACGGCCCGTTACTATCATTTTCTGCTTGTGGGCCAAATTCAGCCCGTACAGTCGGCCCGTTTGTGGCCCGTTTTCATACCCTCATCAAAATATGGCCGATTAATGACGGCCCATTATGGTCGGCCCATGAACGGACGATTTCAACTCGAGCCCATTTACGGCCATAATGTGGTCTGTTATTGGCCCATGTTTGGCCAACCGATCATAAGCCCATAGAAGGCCCATTGATGATACGGCCCATAGAAGGCCCATTGTGTCTACGGCCCGTATAAGGCCCATTGTTTCTACGCCACGTAGAAGGCCCATTGTTTCTACGGCCCTTAGAAGGCCCATTGTTTCTACGGCCCGTAGGAGGCCCATGTAAACTACAGCCGGTGGGCATCAAAGTTCGCCACCAGTGCAAATATAGGGAACACCCTACAGTATACCAAAATGGCTTGCTGTTTTCTTCAGCCGGTGGCTGCATGTTTAGAACAAATTTTGTATCGCACCAAAACAAATTACAACTATAAAACAAAAAGAAGGTTGGCATAAAGTTAACAGTCTAGCGTATAAATGCACCACCGAAGTTGAAGCTCACCATTTGACTGATATTACGTTTTCATGTTGTATTGTCCAATGGAGCACCATAACCTTCGCCTTCAGTTCTCCTAGGCTCCTGAACAACATAGCAAATGTCTGGTAGTCTGGTTTCAAAACCATGCATATCTTGACAACATCGAACAATGCCTCTCCTTGTTTCACAAAGGGTATCTGTTAGGGAATGGACTTGTGTCTGGAGCGCAGATACAACATTGTTTTGAGCTCGCATATCTTGATCATGAGGCAGTTTGGGCGAGATTGCCTTAACAACCAACCCAAGATTACACAGAACGTGCTTTTAGCAATCGTTAGTGGATGTCTTGACCCACTGCAGCAAGAGCTGACATTGCGGTTATAGTTGCCTCGCCACCTTCAGGAGGTGGCGGTTCCACCATATTTTCCATAGCTCGTTGAAAAGTTGTGGTTTTACATTAGTAGTACCATAACAGAAGATATTAAGGAGGCAGCAAAACCAAACATAATAGCTTTGGTCTATATACTGAACTTATTCTGGTGAACCCATGTAAAATAATAGTTGTATTTTATTGCAAAGTACATAATAAAACCAGGTTCCAAACATATGACCATGTACCATCGCTAATGTATTGTCTATTTCTTCACATTGTATTGAGGGCTAAGGATAAAGAGACGAAGTTTATAATACGGTAAGCATAGTATGACATCATTCATATCACAAAACAAGCGAGAATGCACAAACAGCAATTGTAACGTTGTGTGGGCAAGTCCAAGACGGAACTAGATTACAGGTCAAGATCAAAGGAACATCACTCCTCTCTTTTAAACCTTGTAAGGTGCAATGATACGCTAAGACAATTGTGTATAAAATTGAAAAGAGTAATAGGCATTGGCTGCAAACCATGCATTTAAAGGCACAAGTCAGAGTAAGTAGTAGTTAAAAGGCATGAGGATTAAGGACTTACAACAGCGGCTTTGACTGGTGTAGTCATGCCCTTCTTCTTGCTGGTGTGACAGTCCTTGAAGATTTCCACGGCATTTGGTTCAGGTACTTTTTGGTCCTTGCGGGCTTTCCTTTGCATTTGGAACAAGTCAATATAGATCTGATAATATGGTACAACGGAAAGAGTGAAACAACAGCTAATTACAAGAGCCTCGCAGTGTACAGTATAGCTACGAGATCCTGTCGTCTGTTGGAATTTCACTTTCATAAGGTTGGCCTTGTTCTTTGAACAGTTCACCTACAAGAAGATAGATTTGTGTGGCACATGCGTAAATAGGACTTCAACATGTGATCTGATGACATATATATAATGTACCTAATACTTCGGATCGTACAAGTGTTTAACGAGGCCTCTCCAGTCTTCATCAGATATATTTTCCACTGGAGATGTTTAGGCAAGTTCATTGTTAGCCTTGCCTTCAAAGTGAGTTTTCCTCAAGTTATACCGATACTGTCGTAGAGTAGACTTGAAAACATGGGTGCAAGCTTGTCTGGTTGCATCATCTTGGCTATCCAACTTGAACCTCATCTGTTGAAATTTATGGGAGTCTCATTATCAGCAACCTAGAAAGTATTGAACAAAGCAAGACGATATTACTAGTTTCCATACATAACCATACTTATAGATAAATGGTCGAGGAAGGTTTTGAACTGGGTTTCTTCTTTTTCATTCCTGTACTGAATCCATGTTGGGAGGACACGTACATGACACTTAACAGCAACCGCCGCCTCTGATACTAACTTGGCTGACTCTGTAGCATCACGTGGCCTTTTTAAACCTGCCTCAAAATGGATCTCCATTCTTCCTCCTCTAGATTTAGTTAACCTATCAAGCATTATCCCTGATGTTTGTTTCCTCTTGCGCCTAGGTGCTAGTCCAACAACAAACATAGGAAGTGTTAGTGTACATCAAACTGTGAGACTACATATAAAGAAGCATGCAATCAGAACTTGACTCCAAAGAACTACCTTCTTGCTGTTGAAGCTCACAAAGTTCATCTGATCTTGCCAACTCATCTTGTGTCAAGAGTGCTTCAGAGGTAGTGTCAGGTGGCAAGGGAGCTTGGGAACGTGCTGCTAGCTGAGTTGACGAACGAGTAAATCATGCAGCTGGTGGTACTATGCAAGGTGTTCCAACAACTAGGGTTGTCTCTGCTTGTTTGGTGACAGCTATTTGTTTCTGTTTGGCTTGTTCTGTAGCTCGTGTAGCATGGGATACCCTGTCGGTACAATTTTCCGCTAGACTTTGACCTTCTATTGCACCATCAGTACCAGTAGAATCTGCAGGATTGTTCCGCTTCCCTTTCCCTATCGTTTTGTCTTGCTTCCTCTTTCTCTGTGCCATGTTAAGTCAAGCCGACAAGAAAAATGAATAAAAATTTAGTTCTTCAGAACAAATGTACTTTGATGTAAGAACATGGTGTGATAGACAAATATTGTATGTTCTAGAAACAGGAACACGTGTCTTAGTCACAAGTATAATGTGTAAAGTAAGCAGATGCAATTCAACAAAATTAGAAACAATACAAGCTAGACATCATACATAAAATGCAACCACATATAACAGTGCCAAGTTAGAGGGAGCACCTGTGATGGTGCACTAGGGGAGACGTGCTCATCACCAACACAGCTACGTTGAGTGTCTATGCATGTGTTGTCTTGGAAATCATCTTGGGGGGATGGAGGAGTACAATCTGTAGTGGCCCTCAATTTGGAAGGAGCACCTTCATTCGCTGCCTTGCTAACTTCCTTCCACTTTATTGATTCTGAATTGTCAAGTAAAACCGACAAGAAAAAGCAATAAAATTCACTATTCAGAACTCATTCGTGCATGATGCTGACAATCACTACTTTGATGTAAGGCAAACACATGATTCCAGGATGGAATAATATGAAAAACAGGATGGCATGGCATATTCACAACTGTTTGTGTAAACTAAGCAGAAACCATTTCACCAAATAAGAAGCAATGCAAGCTAGACACCACGTGAAAGATGCAACCAATATGACTCTGCCAAGTTAAATGTGTCCCATCATAAATGGCATTTCAACAAATTAGAAGCAGCGCATGCTATAAATCATATCAAAGATGCAACTAATATCACACTGCATATACTGAAGGTGTCTCGTCATATTGATTTATGCGGGATACAAAAAACAATAGTTTTATGTGAGGACATGCTTAATAGACAGATGTACTATGTACTAAATACAGGAAGGCATGTCACATTAATAGGTATAATGTATAAGCTAAGCAGAATAGCACATGCAGTTTAACCAAATTGGAAGAATTACAATCTAGACACCATATGCAACATGCAACCACATATCATGTTGCCAAGTTAGAGCAAGCACCTGCGATGCTAGTGTAGGGGAAATGTGGTAATCAACTACAGAGCTACGTTCACTATCTTCATCTAGCCTTGTTGTTTCTTGAGAATCATGTCGGAAGGCCGACGCTGCATTCTCTAAATGAGGAGTATTCCACTTCCCTGACTGCCTCATCATAAGTGATTGATGAGGGATACACAAGAACTTTAGTTTGATGTAAGAGCATGGTTAATATACAGATGTACTAGTATGTACCAAAAACATAAAGGCATGTCATATTCAAAGGTATAATGTGTAAGCTAAGCAGATGCAATTTAACCAAATTGGAAGCAATACAAGCTAGACATCCGGCTGGAGTGGTGAGCATGATCATCTAGGACCTGAGAGCCTGGTGGGAGGCGGGCTGCTTCGCCACCGTCGCAGCTTTTTAGTTGGCTCCAGGTGATGCCTCTCTTTGCTGGGCTTGTCACTGGCTCGGCCAGTGCCCTGACTAGCTATTTGTCTTCTGGTGCTCATGGGATTGTGGTTCATGTAAAAAATATCTTTCCTTATCTTAATAAAGACCAACTTTGGCCTTTCGAATACAAGCTAGACACCATATGGAACATGCAACCACATATGAAACCGTGAAGTTAAAGCAAGCACCTGGGATGGTGGTTCATGGCGAGCGAGATCATCAACTCCAGAGCTACGTTCCCCGTCTCCATCTGCTGACACTACACCCTTTAAAGTCTTGAATCGTGTCTGGCTTAGCCGTGTACCACGCTGGAGCAAATTCTCTCTTATCTTTTCTGCTTCTGTCAAGGCAGGGTCTGAAATACCCTTGCATAAAAACACAATAGTGAGAGTATGGGTGAAGTGTGTGCGAGAACTAGTGCCTTTGTAAAAGTAGCGAGATAGCGGTGGCTGAAAAATAAATGACATGAGACATATGATAGCTCTACAACATTGCATGGCAAACAAAATTAGATTCTACTCCGTACGATTTTCTAATATATGATCACAGGAAATGCAGGTACTCCTCCAGCACACCACCACATGTGGTCATGTCAAGATAACAGCCGACTGAAAATAAATAGGCCAGTCGATTTTTTTAATGAAATGTCCGATCTATAAGGAACAGGCAGATGGCCTTCGTCTACCTCCCGCCAGTCACTGTTGATGATCTTTCTCGAATCGCCAGCGACCATCGGCCCAGTCCCCTGCCTCCACCGCCCCACCCTCCCCTCGACCTCACACCACCGCCGTGCTTGGCAGCGCCCCCAGGCCATCCCTTTAATCCCGGCCGAACTCCAGATCAGGCGCCAGTAGCTCTAGGCCCCACACGCCCCTAAGATAAACACCGAGGTGCTGCTTCCCCAATGTAATAGGCGGACTAGCGCCTGTTACACCGAGGAATGCTTCCGTTAATTGGGGATCAACTGACCAGGATTTGAAATTCAAGGGGGCGACGAACCTCTGGCTAAGGTGAAATAGTGTATGAGGAGAAACCTTGTGCATCGTGAGTTACTAGGAACATCTAGTATCAAGAAGAAGCGGTCAACTAGTGTCTTCTATGGGATGAATACCGTGCAAGCAGACACGTAATATTTGCACAAATAAGGGAAGAGGAGTACCATTTTTGGTTGCCGGTGTGGTCACCTCCACATGTCGCGCTGATCTTCTTCTTTTTGCCGGGGAAACCGGTGTTCTGGAGGGTGTAGGCTTGGACGAACCCATGGCCAAATTGTTGACTGTGTTTCCGTGGGCGTATGTCGGCAGAGGGGAAGCAGATCCGAGGCGGCGAAGGACGGCGTAGCGGGAACAGCTCTGGTGCGATGGAGGGTGGCGAAGTTGGAGCGGCACCGGTGAGGCGCAGGACGACATGGTTGAACTGGCTCGGGTACGGACGGCTCGGCCTCAGCTTCTACTACTAGCCATGGAGGGCGTTGCGGTTGAGGTTGCGGACGACGACGTCAGTGTATCGGCTCCGGCGTGATGGAGGAGGGCGGCGGTTGATGGGTCAAATGGGGTGGCGGACGAAGGACGCCGGGGTTTCGCGGCTGGTTGAGAGGTAGTTTTTGCACCCACGGAGTACAAATGGGAAATCAGGCGGGTGGGGGAGGAGGGGGGAGAACCATGTTTCAGTCTAGGATGCGCTTGTTTTTGGCATTTTTGAACAGATGATGGGACACGCTTGTTTGAAATTTGGGGAAAGTACAAACTTTGCTCCCCTCTTAAATTTCGGACCTACTGCGGGTCGGGGGTAGGATGGTAATCCCAGGTTTCCGAAATAGTGGGCGGGAGCGATTTGGGCCACGCGCATGTGTGCTTAGGCGGCCATTGTGTATGCATGTTTTTCGGAGGCGGTTGCGTGGCGTCTAGATGAAGCTACAAACCTACCCCGGTTTAGACCTTTGGATGTCTGGCCAGTAGGTTTCACGGGTCGGATTTATTAGAAAAGTAATTTCCTTGTACTACCAAACATTGGTCTCACGTGGTTTTGGGTGAGTAGAGGCTCTTTTGGCGCTTCGTTCGAAATTTTGAAACACAAGCATTCACGTTTAGAGTACTCTTGAACTTTGAGGATTGACCTAAATAGACAACGTTAAATTTGACCTTGTATGTTTGAAAACCTCATTAAATTATCCGCTTCTTTTTGAAATTTTGACACTTGAAAATCCTATAACTACGATTATTTTGGAATGGAGGAGCTAAATTAGAATCTATTTTGTACACGACTACGTATGCTATTATGTACAAAATCAGAGCAAAGATTGGTGCCCCCATAATTTAGGTATGATTTACAAATGCCATGATATCAAATTCAAATAATTGAATGGACTTCATGTTGAATTCAATTTTTTAAAACCACCTTAAGTTGAATTCAAATGTATGCTAGTTCATAGGTAGCTATTTATAATGTTCATTGTGTAACTTTCGTATGTATAATGTGCTTTACACACACAACATGAACTATACTCACGTTTATATTCGATTGCTAAAGTGATGCATTGTCTCGAGTTCAAAATACTGACTATGTGGATCAATTGTGTCGAATAATAACATAGACATGCTCAAATTCGATAGAATCTAGATGTCTGATGGATCAATGACCGTTCCTTACGTGAATTGCAAATATCATGATCCCATCCTAGTATTTGGATACAATTTATATCGTTAATCAATGTTTACAGCAGTCTTTTACGTGTAGTTTCAGTCTCCATCGGTGGTCTCTCACACATGCTCACACACTCTCTCCCGAGGTGTCTTTCTCGCACACATGCTCTTGATATAACCCTCCCTCCCTCTCGTAACCATTTACGACTGTTTTCACTAACCTTTATCACAAGCACTCTTCCTCTCGCAAGCATACACGCACAATCCCCATCGACCCTTTCTATATACATAGACCTGCCTACGTGTCTCCTGTACGCACATTATCTTTAGTCATATCTCTCACGCATTGTCTCACACCTCTCTTCCTAATCGACGAGTATGATTCTAGCAGAGCATTCTGTAGGATGCCCCTTAAAGTTAGGTTGGATGAATAGTAATATCAGAGATAAAGGGGTTACCTTAGTCCGAGAACCTAGGGTTACAAATCATAGCCGGCTTTGTCAGTGGACATAGGGTCCTTCACAATTATTCTATCTTTGTCTTGTACGACTAGTCATCCATGGGTCTCCCTAAATGCGTCACGGGTGGACCAATGTGGCGTGGGCCTCACCTCGACCCACCGACCTCACGCGGAATCGAACAAAGGGCCTCACCTCGACCCACGGACCTCACCACTATCATTTCTCGCGGTGACACACCCTCTGCCCCCATGTCTCGCTATCTTCTCACACCCACACATACCAACACATATATACAACATTACAAAGTTACACCACACACAAAAATATATTCTCCTGGTGCCTCTATCCACTCCCCCTTGCATATACACACTCAAGGGAATCTTAGAATCCACTCATTTTTCTCTCTCAGAGGCCCTCCAAAACTACATCTCTACACGCTCTCGCATGTTACATCTAACAACTATGCAATATAGCACTACTACTACACTCTAACATAATAAATCATATGTGTTTTAGTTTTACTAGATATCATATTGTTACTTAATTATTCAGTTTGCATACATTAAAATTGCCTTTGAAATGTATGGCCAAGATTATATAATGCATGGGAAAAATCTTGCCCTTTCCTCGCTTAATCGGTTTGTATCGATGGATCTCAAGTAAACAGCAAAACTATAGTACTATATACAAGACAAGTGATAGTTCATCGGGCGTCAGGTCATGTATTCCTCCATCGAAGAGTGGAGCGCCGCTTTCATAAATCTTCTAGTCCTTTCGACTACATGTGGGGCATCAAGTTACCAGGTCCACGTACATACCGAATACAAGCAGCGAGCAGCCGGGTGAAGCACCCAAGAATGGCGCCATGCGTAGTAATGAGCAATGAGGCATCAAATCACAAAGCTGCACTTTTCCCGCAGTTAAGTTGGAGGGACGAAGTAATAATGCTAAAAAAAGAAGTTGGAGGGACGAAGCAACCATCATTTCACTCGTTGCTGAATCCGCTTCTCCCTCATCTTCTTCAAGTTAACCACATGTTGCTTCTGCCGTTGTTCTGCCTCATGTGGGAAGCAGATCGGCTTGGTAAAGCACTGACACATGGGACCGCATGTTAGCAAACCGTCAGGAGAACGTCCTCTAAAAATAAGAAACCTCCCCGCCATCCACGCGGCAAAATCACCTCCTTTTACTAATCTTGATTCTATAATTTTTTAGATCAATATAATTGAGATTTGTATAGATAGCACATAGGAGAAAAACCAAGTGGTATGGTTAAGGGCATCCACAATGTGTAGCCAAATGTGAAAATAGCTTTTGGCATCATGGGAACCATTGTGGATGGTGTTGCCAAAGTCGAAAGGATGGAACCGAAGCTCCCTGATTGATTTATTGATTGAAGGAATAGAAGCAACGTCTCTCCTCTTTCTCCTGTGCTTGGACACATGTACAGTATAGAGGACAGAGTCTACTCCCATGTCCCTTCTATCACAAATCCCCAAAGCAAGAAGTCCAAATCACAAAGAACGGATGAAGCAACCATCATTTCACTATTCACGACTCCGCTTCTCCATCGCCTTCTTTGAGAAACCATCTCACCGCACTAAGTCGGATTTGACGACGCTATTGTGTACGAGTAGTACTAGTACATTAATGTGTCCTTTGGTTCAACGGACTTCCGGATGCAAATAAGGCGGTTGTCTCGGCTTGCGGCGGCACTTGCGAATCCACTTACCGTGGTCTCCTCAATGGTGTTCTCTCGTCAACGACTTCGCCAAACCACAACGCTCGAGATACCGCCGACGCCACCGCAATGGGGAAGGAAGTCAAATATAGTTACTACCTCCATTTTTTGTACACAAGGCCAGATATCAAAATTGCAATTTGCATAAGGCCACTAACACTAATCGAGGAAAATTGATGGGTTTGCCTCGTACTAGCAACCAAGGACATTAATATCCCCTGCATGCATGCGGAAGTGAGAAGGTTGGTTTGCATGGCGCTGCATTAATCAAGCGATGAGGAGTGAGATGGTTAGCTCTTTGGGCTTTGGAGAAAAAAATGCACATTAATTGACACGTGAAACGAGGATTTGTATCGATTAATCCCACGAAGGAAAACCCCGCCTTTATTTTTTAACACTAGTACTCCTAGTACGTAGTACTAGTACTACGTACTTATTCTGTGTAGGTCTAGGCCTTGCATTGCCATACTTCGCCACACATTTTAGCCAAGCTTGCCTAAAGTTTTCAAAATGAAAAGGAGGTACACTTGCGCACGGCTGTCGCGGTGGCACCGCACCCTCACACGGTCGCTCCTGCACGCCGTGGTCGCACCGCACCCTCACATGCACATTTGCTCCTGCATGCCGCAAACCCAACCAAGGGAACGCACCCTCACTGACACGTGCTGTCGCATTTGAACAAACCAAACTCAGCCATCCTACCACTGACACATAATTTTCATTCATAGAGTATGTTTATCCAACCGCATGTTGAGGTGTATCCGTACGGCCCGTGCGGTGGTCTGTTGGGGAAGAAGAAGAGGTGAGGAAGAAGGGTTAGGAAACGTAGGATATTCATCCAACCGCCTGAAATGGTAGACTGACCCAAGTCAGGCGACTTGCATAACAATATATGTTTTTACACAGCAAAAGATCCATAAAAACAACATAAAGAAAAACTATCACTGCTCGCGAAATGAGACGGCCTCGTCGTCTTTGGCTGCCGGTGCGAACCAGTCGTAGCTGTCGACGTGTGTCTCCGCACCGGGTTGTCCTCGGCCTCCAGCTACTCGTTCACGCGGAGCGTGCGGGCGCTGTGCACGGACGAGAGCACCGCCCGATTCAAGTCGAGGACGTCCGGTTCTGCCTGCAGGAGGGCCTCGATGGCAGCGGCATCCGCGCGCTCCGCGTCGAGGCGAGCCTTCGCCGCCTGGTTCAAGTCCAAGACGTCCGGTTCCGCCTGCAGGAGGGCCTCGATGAGAGCGTCATCCGCGCGCTCCGTGTCGAGTTGAGCCTCTGCCGCCCGGTTCAAGTCCAGGACGTCCGGTTCCGCCTGCAGGAGGGCCTCAATGGCAGCGGCATCTGCGCCCTCCGCCGCAAGTTGAGCCTCCGCCGCCCGGTTCACATCCACGACATCCAGTTTTGCCTACAGGAGACCCTCGATGGCAGCGGCATGCGTGCGCTCCGCGTCGAGTTGAGCCTCTGCCTCCCGGTCCTCCTTTAGTATCGCCAGGTTGAACCGCTGGTCCGCCTGCACCATGGGGGACTCGAACGCCGCCACGAAGTCGACGCCCATCATCTCATACCCTTCGGGGGCCTTCTGCGCCGCGACCTCCGCCATGAACATTGGATCGGCTTCCTACTCCTCGTAGCTTGGCTCCAGAGAACTCGGGGATTGGCCCGCCGCGAAGCGAGCTTGGGAATGGAGGTCTCTCGTGCCGACCACCGCCACGATTTCTGTGCGGCGCTTCGGCGTCAGCATCTTGTAGTACGTGATCTTGCGGCGCACCATGGCTTTCCGGCGAACTAGGGGACGCTTGATTTGGGCTAGGGGATCGAAAGTTGGGGGAAGGGGCTAGAGATTAGGCGTGGTTTTAGGGCAGTGGCTGGCGTATGCCGAGCAGTGAAGGTTCTGGTGTGAATAGTGGTTCCGGTGATGACCGGTCAATCGGTTTCAACTGTACATCGCTCTAGTCGCCTTCGCGTTGCAGCCCGGCACGCTGGACCCTCCACATCGCTCACCAAATGGAGCGCGCTTCGTCTTGCATTTTCACTCACTTGTGGGACCGCAGTTGAGAGCAAACCGACGTCCCTCCCCCTCCCCCGCCTGCGTCATTTTATGCAGAGTAAATAAAAACAGAGGGAGTATACTACGGATGAGGATCCCCTGACGTGTCCGAACCCATTGAGTAACTGACATGCGGGTCGATGGCTATAAGGAACTGTCATGTCATATATAGCCATCATCTATTATATGCACTCATACGGTAGTGTGGGCTATAAGGTTGGCTATTTCCCGCAAAAAAATTTATAAGGTTGGCTATTGTATTAGTACTTTTTTCCATCTCCTCTCCATCTCTTTCTTCATATTTATTGTACGTGTTTAACTAGGAATGCATATATAGCTAGGCTCTTGCATGAGAGCTCACTCCCCTTACTTTTTCACATCTCTCTCCTCCACATAGGCCCTATATAAATGGAAGGAGGGAGTACAACTATGAGCACTGCATACTCTAGTACAGATGTTGTCAGTACTCCACTAGTACTATTGGATAGGGAGCTTAAAAAAGTTACTATTGGACTGGCTATACATGGCGAAATCCTAGTAGGAAGAGCATGCGCGAGAACAAGCACATTCACGTGGTTGAAAACAAATTGGAAACCATCACGAGTACAAATCTAGGAGTACATACAAATCTAACAATATTGATGGGGCGTTGTTGAATGTTGATACTTTTTTTATAAAAGTAGAGATACTTTGACAACACATAAAACTTATATGTAAAATAGAAAGGATAGGAAGGAGTATATTGTACGTTCAAAAACGAAACGATCATTGAATACCCTTTATATAGGAAGGAGTATATTGTACGTTCAAAATCTAGGAGTACATACAAATCCTAGTAGGAAGAGCATGCCCACACTCGTTCTCTCTCGATTTCATCCCCGGGTCCGGAGATCTATTGAAAGAGCACTAGGGTGGGTACAATACATTCATTTCGCTTCTGAACGTACAATATACTCCCTCTGATCCACACAGACCCCTCCCCCCCCCCCCCGCGGGTCATTTCTATCATAGAAACAGACCAAACCTTTATCTCCTTGCATGACACGCAATTGATCTCTGAACATCAATCGATCTCGTCAACATGTGTCGGGGCATGCATGAAGCGAATTGGATGCCAAAACTAAGACGCGAAGCGACACGTAGTCGAGGCAAAGTGAAACTTCAAACGAACCGCTTGTTTGTATGCATGTCTGACAAATTACAAATAAACATTGAAATACAAGATGGTCTAGGCCCACATGCGAATGATACTCGGCAGAATATTCAAATGAGGCATGCGGGAGGATGGACTCGACCGGAGAGCGACATGATCGATGGAGAAGAGGGTTGGAGATGAATGAGAAATAAGCAAACGCCACATGATTATACTTGACCGGCTCAAATAAACAATAAGTTGTCTCGCTTGGCCTACATAGTGAAAGGCCTAATGCGCAACGCGGAGCACAGACGCTCGAATATGGCTGGGAAAACAGGGAAACCGACATGTGGGGTGACCACGGTGGGCGACATGCTCATCGTTGCTAGACACGGTCGGTTTCAGTGTGCCGAGGGTGGCGTTAGTGTTGTGGCACGAACAATAGCTAGTATGTTTGGTTTGTGCCCAAGGTTGCCCCATCAAAGCATTGGGTAGCCAAAATTTTGGTTGAGGTTTTGGTTGCCCATGATTTGGTCGACATCGGCAAGAAAAATGAACTAGAGTTGGCTAGAGTTCATTGGCATGCCAAAAAAATGGCAACCATCCATTTTTGGGTCATGACCAAAACCTCAAAAAAAATGGCAACCATCCAAACAAAGACCAATCTTTGGGTCATGACAAAATTTTTGTTAAGGTGCACTTTGGCCACAATCCAAACACACCCCAACAACCGGCTCGTCGAGGATGCACGGGGCGCCGGGACGCGTCCGCGGAGTGGTGTAGCGTGGCCAACTACATCCTCAGGACCTGAGACCATGCCGGGTCGTCTTGCTTTATCAATGACATGCATCGATCTCATGTGAGAAAAGGGCATCTCCAACGTTGCCACGACCCCAGCTGACTACCCTGGCACACCAAAAACCCTCGTCCCTCGCGCCGTCGTGCGGTGCGTTCCTAGCCGGCGCCAGCTGCCCGCATTCATGCCGTCCTTCCGTATGCCGTCGTTAAGAGGCTCGGTGCCCGAGGAACCAACTCCGGCGACTTAATGATGCACCAGGACGCTTGGTCTCACCGGAAAGCGCTACTTAAAGCGGCAACGCCCAGCTAACCTCCACACCATAGCGCATTGTCCTCCTACCTGGCACCACATCCGCCATGACTGCAAGCGTGAATGCTCTGCGGGAGAGCTTGTCTTTGGGGATGGAGCTCGAGGTCGCCGCCCTCGCTCAAGTCGCCGCACAAACGGTGGCCACGCTGGCGGCCGACAACGGGAGCACCGTCAGCCACGTGTCCTACTTGCCACCGTCCAACGTCCGGC
This sequence comes from Aegilops longissima, assembly GCA_021605205.1. Lineage (NCBI taxonomy): Eukaryota > Viridiplantae > Streptophyta > Magnoliopsida > Poales > Poaceae > Aegilops > Aegilops longissima. The sequence continues at coordinate 121,048,428 of CM038676.1, forward strand.
ACCGCCGAGGTCGGGGACTCCTCCGAGGATGAGTAGGGCATGGGAGGCGGCAGGGCATGGTGTGCCAACTGGCCGGTCTGTCTCCCGTGTTCTACCTTTCCTCGTCGGAGACCGCACCTTCACTTCACGGGTCTTGAACCCCGCCCCCGTACATGGAGATCGTAGATGGAGGACGTCGGTCGCCGCCATAGAATAGGCTTAGGGTCGGGTTTCTTTTATTTTTCTGTCCTATAAAATTCAAAATGTAATGAAAATCTGCCGTGTTTGCATTAATCTCGGTCGGTGTATATGAACTTTCAAAATAATAGAGTATATTGTAGGAGTACTAGCAAGATGCCCGTGCCTTGCATGGAAGATGAATCTTGTGGGAGAAAAGGATGAATGAGGGAAGGCCTTATCTGCAAATGCACATTCATGCATTTCACATTTTTCTACATCTACGGGAACCTACGAAAGGGTTAACGTAAATTGCCTATCTCTCTCATCCCCTGATTTTCATGGTGGGCCCCTCCCTCCTCCCAATCTACAATCAACAGCTCACACGTTTCACATTATGTTAATTACGAATCGGACTATGTAGGTGTAGCATTACTCGCCCTAAAAACCCAACTAAGCCAACCTCCAAGCATATCGCTGAAAAGACCCGCCGCTACCGCTTTAGTCGGGATTACCGGATTACTAGTAGTAGTATCGATGGATCGCTAAGCAACAAGTTTTTTTTGAGGGGCGAAGCACCTAGTTTAAAAGGAAAAAGGCGTACACTCATAGCAACCCTGTCGCGTCGCATTGCACCCCACACACGTTCGGTCCTGCACACGGCTCACGCAAACGGAGCGCGCTTCAGCTTGCCTCTTCACTGACACGTGGGAATGCACTTGGAGAAACCGACCATGCGCCAAACTCCCCCCGCCCACCGTGCGAAAATCCTCCCCCCACCCAAAAATTCCTCCCAAATCCTAGATTCAACTGCCCTTCGGCCAACTAGCCAATAATATTCCCCAAACCCCTCCCCCGCCCCTCCACTCCATTCGCTCCACCAAAGCCGCCTCCCCGCCATGCCGATACGTCGGCGCCCATGTTCGCCGAGGATGCATCGGCGATCGCCTCGCCACACAAGGCGCTCAGAGACTACCGTCCTCTAGCCGTGCTGCCACCACTGGCGACGTTCTTGTGGAGGCGCACGGCGGTTAGCACCGCCACCGCTGGCGACGTTCGTGTGGAGATGCATGGCGGTCAGGTCTCCCATGGTACGCCCATTCTAGACTGAGGCCCCGTGCATGTCGGTCTAGCGCTGAATGATAGCTGGTAAACGCTGTTAATCTCACTGTTTGCCGAAGTAGTTTACAGTCAATATGCTCTGCTTAAGAAGCTTCCTTGCCATGTTCCGCACTCAATCTGCTTAGTTGAAATGGCATGCCAAGGCCAATTAGTTGCTAAAATATCCTGCCATATATTTATTGTGACGTAGATTGCCATGGTCTAGTAGCCAATCTGTTAGGTGAAATAGCTCTACACCATTTTATACTCGATCTTTGTTGTTGTGATGGCCTTCGATAGTTCGATGGTCGTGTGCTCAAATTCATTGATCATGAAACAGCCTGCCATAATTTAGCACTCAAATCTGTTTCCTGAATTAGCTTTGCATATATTTCATTACTTAGATCTGCTCATCCAAATATCTTGCCATAGCTTTAGACATGGAACTAGGTATTTTCTTCTGGACTTCATAAAAAAGCATATATGTTTTTCCTGTAATATCTACTAGAAGAACTAATTTGTATGTTCAATGATGGACAGACTTGATAACTTCTGCTCAAGATTCTCCGCTGCATATGTCGAGGGGTTGAAAACTTCATGAACTTTATCGAGCTGAGTACGGTGGTCTGAAATCAGATGTGCTCGCCCCATGTAGCAGTTGTATGAATTCAGTTACAAGACCCCAATCAACTGTGCAAAATTATCTACACTTGTATGGGATGTCAGTCACATATACTAGGTGGGTTCATCATGGTGAAGCTGTGAACGTGAATGTTATTGACTACATGGAAGCAGCAGATCACCATCTTGATCTGCCTGATGCTCAGGTGGAAGAGGAGGAGGAAGAGGTAGTGGCGGAGCCAGTGAGTTTGACCAACATTGAAACAATGCTACAAAATGCTCGTGCATTCCGTGAACTTTCACCTGCAGAAGAAAAACGGTGGGCCCGCATGTTGGAACAATGCAATGTGGCTGTCACCCCATGAATTAAGCTGTCAGTATTCTCAGCTATGGTCACCTTTCTTCAGGTGAAGACATCTGAGCGGATGACCAACAAATCATTCGATGCGATGTTGGCTGCTTTCCGCAAAGCTTTCCAGACATCGCCTCGAGCTGCCACACACCTACAGTAAAATGAAGAATTTCCTTGTGTAGTTGGAATTGGATATGATATGATCCATGTTTGTAAGAATAATTGTGTTCTATTCCGGAAGTATTATGCCAACTTAAGTGAATGCCAGAAATGCAAATCATCAAGATGGAAAGATGGCGATGCTATGAAGAGGATTCCTCATAATGTTCTGAGAAATTTTCCCATTACCCCAAGATTGCAGAGGTTGTTTTATGATGCGGAAACAAGATATGATGTACTGTGGCATTCTAGGAACCAGGATTTTAGAGATCAGAATGTAATGAGCCATCCATCACATGGTAGTGAGTGGAAAAGCTTCAATCGAAGCACGTAAAGTTTGTCACTTGACGAGAAACATTAGACTTGGCTTAGCTTCAGATGGATTTAACCCATTTGGCCACCAGAGCGCCACATATAGCATGTGGCCAGTGCTTGTTATCCCTTACAACATGCCTCCAAATGTCAGCACCAAAGAATCAAACTAACGGCTGGCCTTGCTCATCCCAGGTCCAAAAAGTCCTGGAAAGGATTTTGATTTGTTCCTGGAGCCTCTTATGGAGGAACTTCAACAGCTATGGAGGGGTATTCTCACTCAAGACCTATATAGTAGCCCACCAGCTGATTTCTTTCTGCGTGTTGTTATAATTTGGTGCATCCATGATTATCCTGCTTTGGGCACTATGTCAGGGCGAACGACACATGGTTAGAATGCATATGTTCACTGTGACAGGAATCCGCTGTCATACGCAATACTTAGCAAGATCTCTTACATTGGACACCGCCATTTCCTTGCCAAGGACAAGCTGCATCCTAGAAAATACCGAAGACATGTGTTCAATGCAAAGCATGAAAACCGTGATGCGCCAAAAAGGCTCACCACCGATGAGTTGCAAGTGGAATTAGAGAAGGTCAGGCATATTACACCAGGAAACCATCCTGATAATGGTAGCGGGAAAAGGAAGCGTGGCAGGGCAGAAGAGAGATTATTGTTCACCTGCAGGTCCACTTTGTGGGACTTGGAGTATTGGAAAGATTTGGATCTGCGGCATAATCTTGATGTGATGAACATCGAGAAAAATATATGTGACAACATTATCGGCACACTTCTTAATATTGAAGGCAAGACGAAAGATACCTTAAAATCTAGGATTGATTTAACACACCTGGGTATCAGAAAGGATTTGCAGGTGCAAGATGAAGGTAAACTACGGGATATGGCACCAGCTATGTACGTCTTGGACAAAGTAAAAAGAAAAGAATTCTGCAAGGTCCTGTCACGTGTGAGATTCCCACATGGATTTGCTTCTAACCCTGAAAGGAGAGTCAGTGCAGATGGAGACAAGGTACAAGGGTTGAAAACTCATGACTGCCACGTCCTACTTCAAAGGGTTTTACCTGTTATCCTTAGAGGATTGGGCCACTCGACTTATACAGAGCAGCTTGCAGAGTTGGGACAATTCTTCAAGGAACTCTGCAGTAGAAATATCATGATAGATGCTTTGGAGCATCTTAGAGAAAAGATACCAACTATCCTATGCGACCTTGAGAAGATATATCCTCCAGCCTTCTTTTATGTGATGGTGCATTTGGTTGTTCATCTACCTGATGAGGCACTACTTAGAGGTCCAGTACAGTATGGCTAGATGTACCCTATTGAAAGGCGGCTAGGCAATTTCAAGGGCTATGTTAGGAACAGAGCTAGACCCGAGGGTTCCATTGCAGAGGCCTACATTGCTACAGAAGCATTGACATTCTGCTCAAAATACATTAAAACAATTGATCAGCTTAGCAAAGACGTGATGAAGACAATCCTGTGCACAATGTTTTCGATTATTCTGCTCGAAAGTTACTGGGAAGAGTTGACAAGAGGACAAACCTAAAGATTTGGACAAAATGGTTTGGTATGTGTTGAATAACTGTCCCGAGATACTACCTTATATCAAGTAAGTGCTAAGCATCGCAGCTTATACATCGTAATCTACTAAACTTGCAGCACATTGTTATATATTTAGATGTTTGACGCGATCACTATGTTGTGCAAAGATCTACAAAAGGAGTTATCTGCAAAATCCAAGAAACATTGACAAACTGATTATGGCAGGATTTGCGAAATGGTTCAAGAGCCATGTAAGCTTTTGAATTGCACGGTCATTTTTTTAATATATTGACTACATAAGATGATCAGCTTGTCTATTTTCTAACCATAGGTTAAGAAGATGCGGGAGGATGGGCAGGTAGTTGATGATGCCCTTTACTCACTAGCAATGGGTCCTGATACTTGGGTAAGACACTATGAATCTTGTGTTGTTGGAGATGTGCGCTATAACACCCTTGCACGAGACGAAGGCAGGAAGACACAAAACAGTGCCATCATGAGAACGGATAAGTATGACAAAGAGACAACTGAAATGTATGCTAACATAATGTATATTGTTCATTGCAAGATATCTCCGGGCCGAGGGTCATCGTGTGTGGTTCAGTGTCTTTGTTGTTGGTATAACCTGTTTTCCGTGATCGCAAAACCCAAAGCTGATGATTATTTCAAATCCATCAATGTCAAGGCGGCGATTGCACTGCCGGCGTTCGGGAACGGGGTCCCAGACTTGCTCGCTCATGCCTCTCGGGCGTGGCTCAAGGAGGCCCAACACGGCCCATCTTCATCTACGCTAGCTCAAGACCCTCGCGAGGGGCCAAGATTGCGGGCGGACGACAAGGAGCTTCTCAGAACGGCCTCGCAGATGGCTCATGAGGAGGCGGAGAGTTCAAGGCAGGTACTCGCGAGGTGCCCATGACGCAAGCCATGATTTACCAAGGGCGCCAATCAGGCGCCAGCCAGCAAGCGCCCTCCTTTCCTCTTTGGTGCAAAGGGAGCAGCGACGCGAGAGCATCAAGCAAAGGCATCCGCTTTCGTGAAACAAGACCAAGACCAGCCCAACGGCTGGAAGCGAAGTCATTAGGAGCCCAATCAAAGGCCATCACCAGAGCCTTTGGCAAAGCGAGGACCAACTTTAGTCGATAAGTGTACCCGCTGTTCCCTTCAAATGGCTAATTGTTGGCGCCTTCCCGCCAATATTCGAAGAGGCCTGTGGCCTTCGCCTATAAATAGGAGTAGCCGCCCCCAGGGCAGGGTGACCCGGATCCTCATCAAGAAACCAGTAGCTAGAGCAACTGAACACCACCTAGCAGTTCATCACACGCGCCAAGAACAGACCCTCGCGAGGTTGTTCTTCCTTGTATTGTTCCTCATCAGCCCAAGAGGCAATCCACCACACCACAAACTAGAGTAGGGTATTACACACAACGGTGGCCTGAACTAGTATAAATCTTGTATCTCTTGTGTTGTTCTGTTTAGTAGTTTAGGTCCCAGCGATTCGGTGAAGTGCGAGACGGTGGAGGGTTTGATCTCCGCGCGCACCCCAGTGTTCGAACCTCAAGGGTCTGCCGGAACCCGAAATCCGACATTTGGCGCGCCAGTAGGTGCGCTGAATCTGCCTTCCGTCGCTTCGTTTTTCCCTCGCCACCGCAACCATGTCCGACGCCATCGGCTCACGCCGAGCGCCGATTCGCCTCCCATGTCGCCGGACGGCTTCCGACGGCAGGCGCCTCTCGCTGCTCACCGCCGCCGCCAACACCGCCACCGCCCAGCGGGGACGGGCAGCAAGCATCATCCTGCGCCTCGGCGACCTCAAGGAGGAGCTGCGCAGCTTCCTCGCCACCTGACCCGCGCCGTTCTCCGGTTGTCGCGCTCCCTGGCGGCTTCGCAGCGCCGCCTTCCAGCCGCCATGTCAAGACATTCGTCCGCTGGTCGGCGCCGCCCACGCGCAGGGGGGCCCTTTAGGTCGGACGGAGCCGCCGGCCGGGCTGACCTTCGACTTTCGACCACCCCGCCAACTCGCCGCTCGGTGCGCCCCCATGCTCGCGACACCCACCATCTGCCAGTTTGCTGTCACCAGACCTCATCGACGGCGGCGCCGCCTCAACGCATTTCGGCCGAGGCCTTCAACCTCCTATGCATACCAGGAGCGGCTGCAGCCCAGCCGCCTTTTTCGGTGTAGGAGGAGGGTCATCCAGCCCTTGGGGCAACCGCTTCCCGTGACCTTCGCACCTACGACAACTTCCGCGACGGAACTGGTCGATTTCGACATCGCCCCATCGGCCTCCCCTGCAATGCCATCCTTGGCTATCCAGCGCTGGTCGTTCATGGCCGCAACCCACCCGGGTACAACTCATGAAGATGCCCGGAGCAGCGGCGCCTCACCGCGTCCGGGGATACTGAAGGCGCCGCGAAGGCCAGCTCACCTCAAGACGGCGTCGCAGCGCAGCCCGCCGATGCGGAAGCCCCTGCCAAAGGGGCTGCGCCACCAAGAAGAAGCAGTTGTTCACTCAAGACAAGGCGGAGACCAAGCAGATACTGCCGACGAGGACGGGTCCACAAACGCCACCTTCACCATAGGCGCCAACCTCGAGCCCGAACAGGAGGAAGCCCTTGTCAAGTTCCTACGCGGCGAACAAGAAGGTGTTCGCCGGGAGCCCGATCACCAGCGGGATTCCACCGGGCTTAATCGAGCACCACCTCAACGTGCCCCAACGCAAGGCCCCGTGAAGGTATATGAGAAGGCAGTCCATCGAAAAGCAGGCCTTCATCGCTCAAGAGACCCGCAAGCTAGAAGCCGCGGGGGTTATTCATGAGGTCCGATACCCAGATTGGCTGGCCAACCCCGTGGTGGTGCCAGAGAAGGGAGGAAAGGAGCGCATGTGTCTCGACTTCACCAACCTCAACAAAGCATGCCCGCAAGATCCGTTCCCGCTCCCTCGCATCGACCAGATCATCGATTCCACCGCCGAGTGTGACCTGTTATGCTTCTTGGACGCCTTTTCCGGGTATCACCAGATCAAGATGGCGGTGGAAGACGGGAAAAGACGGCCTTCCTAACCCCGTGGAGTGTACTGCTATACATGCATGCCATCTGGCTGCGCAACGCTGGGCAACCTTCCAAATGCTCATGCACATCACCTTGGGCCCACAGCTCGGGAAGAATGTGGAGGCTTACGCCGATGACATTTTGGTGAAGTCCCGATGCCAAGACCTTGATACAAGACCTGAAGAAACCTTCATGAGCCTCAATGCAAGGAGCCCGCGACTCAACACGGAGAAGTGTGTGTTTGGAGTTCCTCAGCAAGCTCCTCGGTTTCTCGTGTCCCACCGAGGCATCGAGGCCAACCTGTAAAAGGTCAAGGCAGTTGAGGACATGAGCCCACCAGAGACCTCGTGGAAATGCAGAGCTCACGGGCGCCAGAACGGCGCTGGGTCGTTTATCTCCCGATTGGGGAGCGGTGCTGCCTTTCTTCCACCGATGAAGAAAAGGGCCCTTCAATGGATCAAGAGGCCGACAAAGCTGCTCCAAGACCTCAAGAGGTACCTGACCAGCCTCCAGTGATGGTGGCCCCGCGCCTCAGAGCCCTTGGTACTTACCTCGCCGCCACTCCCTACTCCGCTAGCGCAGCTCGTGGCGCTTAGGGAGGAACGCCAGCCAAGACCACGGCGGCCACCGTGAGCTATGGCAAGACCGAATCAAGGAACTCACGAAGCCAGCACCACAATGGAAGAAGATCACCGTCACAGCAGAAAGCACACCAAGGACGGAGAGGCCCCCATCCAAGCACCCAGCTTCCGGAGGCGCTGCCGCCGGGAGGCACCGCAGCTCAGGACGCCACCAAAGCCCGACGCCCCTAGCCTCGCCGAGCACCCGTGTACTTCGTCCAAGACAAGTTATGGGATGCGAGGGCACGGTACCCCATGCCGCAAGCTCCTCCTCGCTGTTGGTGGCTTCAAGCAAGCTGCGGCACTACTTCCGTGGTCATCCAATCAAGGTTGTCTCGCATACCCCGGAGAGGGTGCTCAGAGCCCCAACTCGCCGGAAGGGTCGCCGAGTGGAACATTGAGCTGCAAGCATTCCAGCTCGAGTTCAGCACCACCAGAGTCATCAAGGGGGCCGCGTTGGCAGATTTCATGGCCGAATGGACAGTAGCACCGGCCTCGTGGCCGGCGAGGATCGATCCTCTCCCTGTGAAGCGGGCGCCAAGGTTGGGTCATGTACTTGACGGAGCGCCTCCTGCAGTGGCGCCGCGGCTGGGGCAAGGCTCATATCTCCCGCCAGACAAGCTCTACTATGCCGCAGCTCGCTTTCAAGCAGGGCGAGAAGGTCTCCAACAATATAGCAGAATCACGAGGGCTCATAGCGGTCCGGCTGCCGCTGCCCCGGGGTGAAGCGCCTACCATCAAGGGCGATTCGCAGCTCCTCGCCAATTTCTCCAACAAGGTGTACGAGCCAAGAGATGAACACATGGAGGCCTACCTTATGGAGGTCCGCAGGAAGGAGAAACAGTTCTGGGGTTGAGCTGCAGCACGTGCCCCACGGCACCCATCAAGAGGCCGACGACATCGCCAAATGAGCCTCCAGAGGTTACCCCAGAGCCGGGCGTTTTTGAGGAACGGCTTTCAAGCCCTCAGCCCCGCCGCCGTTATCAAGCGAGCACAACCTGGAGGAGCTCCTCACCACCTGCCTCAGAGCCCCAAATTTATGGCCCGCCTCAGAGCACGCTTGCTCCTAACGATGGAACCTCAAGAAGAGTGCCGGATCACGGAACTCAAGAGTTACTTAACGCGGAACTTTGCCGAGAAGGAGGAGGAGGCAGAGTGTGGCGCGCAAGCCACGGCATACAGCATCATGGATGGAGAGCTCTACCGAAATGACCGAACGACGATCCTCGCTACTGCATCACAAGGAACAGGGAAGGAACCACCGGCAGATATACATGGCGGAGATTGTGGGCACCATTCGTCGCCACGGGCCCTCGCTTAAGGCGCCCGCAGCGGTTTTATTGGCCCACCGCTACCAATGACGCTTATCGAACTCGTGAAGGCTTGCGAGGCCTGCCAATTCCATGCCAAGCAGATCCACCAGCCAGCAGGAGGTCTGCAAACCATCCCACTCACTTGGCCATTCGCGGCCTGGGGGCTGGACATTCTGGCCCCTTTTTGTCACGCCCAAGATGCGACCCTATCCTAAAGGAACTCGAAGGTCCCACCAAGGATAGAAGCGCATCTTGAAGACGCTTTTGCAAGGTGGATATCATTACATCGACATTACATAATAGTGGGGATACATCCAATACATACAATGTCACATGAATACAACAATACAACATACAAGATCAACATTCGACTATGGATGAAACATAAACAGAAACTCAAACAATATCCACTTCTGCTAGCCCAGCTGCCGTCACCGAACCTATCCCCGATCAAGAAGAAGCGTAAGAAGAACTCCAAACAAGCAAACATCGCCTCGGCCATGATCATCGACAACCTGTACCTGCAATCACAGGTGTAGTAATCAGGAGCCACGAGGACTCAAAGAATCCCATTACCATGGGTATCAAGACTAGCAAAGCTTAATGGGAAAGGAAGGGTAAAGTGGTGAGGTTGCAGCAGCGACTAAGCATATATGGTGGCTAACATACGCAAATGAGAGCGAGAAGAGAAACAAAGGAACGGTCGTCAACTAGTAATGATCAAGAAGTGATCCCGAACTCCTACTTACGCCGACATAACCCGTAAACCGTGTTCTCCTCTCGATCAACCCCGAAAAGAGACACTCACGGTTACGCATTACACGGTTGGTGTATTTTAGAAGAGTTTACTTCAAGTTTACTACAACCGGATATTAACAAATTCCCATCTGCCACATAACCGCTGCACGGCTCTCGAAAGTTTATACCCTGCAGGGTGTCCCAACTTAGCCCATGATAAGCTCTCGCGATCAACGAAGGATATTCTTCTCCCGGAAGACCCGATCAGTCTCGAATCCTGCCACAAGACATTTCGACAGAATAAAACAAGACCAGCAAAGCCGCCGGATGTGCCGACAACCCGATAGGAGTCGTGACGACTCGCTCTCGTGGCACACCGGATAAGTCAAGATACGAGTAAAACCAACCCTCGAGTTGCCCTGGTGGCCCCGCAGGTTGCTCGGTTCGACCAACACTGAAGGAGCACCGCCCGGGGCTAAATAAAGATGACCCTCGGCCTGGAAACCCAAGGGAAAAGGGCATAGGTGAGGCAAATGGTAAAACCAACGTTGGGCCTTGCTGGAGGAGTCTTATTCAAAGCGAACTGTCAAGGGGTCCTATAAATCACCCGACCGCTTAGGGACGCAAAATCCGGAACATAATACCGATATGACGGAAACTAGGGCGGCAAGAGTGGAACAAAACACCAGGCATAAGGCCGAGCCTTCCACCCTTTACCAAGTATATAGATGCATTAATTTAATAAGATATATTGTGATATCCCAACAAGTAAACATGTTCCAACAAGGAACAACATCTCCATGTTCCAACAAGGAACAAACTTCATCTTCACCTGCAACTAACAACGCTATAGGAGGGGCTGAGCAAAGCAGTAACATAGCCAAACAATGGTTTGCTAGGAAGGGTGCAAGAGGTTAGAGGCTGACATGGCAATTTGGGAGGCTTGAGGAACAAGTGATAGGTAGCGCAGCAAAGCGATAGAACGAAGCAACTAGCATAGCAATGATAGTAGTGAGATCCAGGTTAGCGGTCATCTTGCCTGAAATCCCGCTAGGAAGAAGAACGAGTCCATGAAGAAGACGAACGGATGAAGCCGAACCAAGCGTAGACGAACGAATCCTCACGATCGCAATGAAACGGGAACTAACAAGAAGAAGCACACAACATAGTAAACACACCACACATGAACAAGACATGATGCACAACAAGCATGATGCATGACAAAGCTACATGAAGCTACTCATGGCAAGAGATGATGCAAACAAGAGCAACACATCAAGGCAAGTTTAAATGAGGCCGGAAACAACATATAACAAATCCAGTAAGTCCTCATATGCAAATTTCGAAATTGGTCCAGATCTGAATAACTTTATGTTCAAGTTGTTAAACAGCAAGTTAAGATGCACCACGACGATCTACACGAAATTCTAGTCAATTTACATATAAAGTTCATTAGATTCGGAGCTACGGCCTAGAAGATATGAGCAAAACAAGTTAAACATGGCATTGATGCAAAATGCATACAAACATCAAGCAAACACCTCAAAACAAGGGTGCAACATGATAATATGAAACTACATGCAATTCTAAGCAAGTTTCATATAGAGCACACTCAAAATGGAGCAACGGTTTTCGCCCACACGATCGTGATCGAGCGACCGAGAGCATGGAGGGGAGATTGCTGGGCTTTGGGCCACTTTGGAGAGGTGTTGGGCTCCAAAGAGAAGGAGGCTTTTACGGTTACCCGGTTAACCGTTGGAGTACCAAACGACCTCCAAATGACCCGAAACTTGACAGGCGGTCTACCGGTGCTATACCAAGGCCGCTTGGAAAACCTCGGTCCATTCCGAGAAAGTTTAACACCCACACACGAAAAGAGGTAAAGGGGGCGCCGGGAGCATACGAAAAGCCGGATTGCAAAACGGACAACGGGAAAATGCTCGATGCATGAAACGAACACGTATGCAAATGCGATGCACATGATGACATGATATGAAATGCAGATGATGACATGGCAAAGTGCAACACGCAAGCAAATGACATGGCAAGGACGGCAATAATCGACGGACACCGGGCGATCGAATCCGGGCGCACACTTTTCCTCGGCGCCAGGGGCTATCGCTACTTACGCCGTCAGGACAAATTCACCAAGTGGGTCAAGTCGAGGTCAGTCCGCCGCCATCCCCGCTGGTTCTGTGGTCAAGTTCATCAAGGGCATTGTGAGCCTGTTCGAGTGCCGAACCGCATCATCACCGATAACGGTTCGCAGTTCACCAAGAATCTTTTAAAACATATCGCGCTAACCTTGGGACGCAGATATGCTACGCTTTGTGGCGCACTTCGCAGCAATGGACAGGCCGAAGGGCCAACGCAGAGGTCCCGAGAGGCCTCAAGACCAGGACGCTCAAGAAGAAACTGGAGGCCTGGCGACAGAGGCTAGTATGACGAAGCTTCCGTCCGTTGTTGGGTCCATCCGCACACACCGCGACTCAAGCCAACCGGAGAGACCCCTTCTTCCTGGTCACGGAGCCGAAGCGTCCTCCTCACGAGGTCAAGCTGCCGATCCGCTGGTCCCGGGCGCTCGATGAAACGCTGCAGGACGCCATGCGGGGACGCACTTTGTGCCGGGGGAGGAGCGCCGCCGAGAAGCTGCGCCATGAGCGGCAAGGTACCAGCAGGCACTCCGGCGATACCACCGCGGCAACATCCGCCTGTAACTCTCGAGGTAGGGGACCTCGTGTTCGACGGGTCCTCTCCAGGAGGGACTGCATAAGCTCTCTCCCATGTGGGAGGGCCCGCTCAAGGTTGTTCATGTTTCCTGTGCTTGGCCCGCGCTTGAGACTCAAGAGGGAGTACCTATATAGAACGTGGAACATCCAAAGACTCCTGAGGTTTTACCCTAAAAAGGCCCAAGGTTCAGAAGAAGGCGAATGCCCGTGAAGCCTATTCTTTTGGAAAAGGCCCAAGGTTCGTGAAGAAGGCGAATGCCTATGAAGCTCATTCTTTTGGAAAAGGCCCAGCCTGTGAAGAAGGCGAATGCCCTGAAGCTCATTCTTTTTGGAAAAGGCCCAAAGGTTCGTGAAGAAGGCGAATGCCTGTGAAGCTCATTCTTTTGGAAAAGGCCTGGTGCTCGTGAAGAAGGCGAATGCCCGTGAAGCTCATTCTTTTGGAAAAGGCCCAGAGCTCGTGAAGAAGGCGAACACCGTGGAAGCTGTCGGCCTCGAAAGGGGCCTGAGCCCGTGAAGAGGGCCAACGCCTCGTGAAGCTTGCTTCCCGTAAGAAAGGCCCGAGCTCGTGAAGAAGGCCAATGCCCGTGAAGCTCGCCGCCCATGACACTCTCACGTAATAATGAGTTGGGGCTGTACGCCTTGAGTCTCGTGAGTGCCGCCTCAGCCCCGGGCTCCTTCCCACGCCTGGCCAGCACTTAGTCTCCGCTGGTGAGAAGACGTCAAGACTAGACTAGGTGCCGGACACGGCTTTTTCATTTGCTTTCTGTAGTTGACTAGTTATTCCCATTTGGAGTTTTATCGAAACTATCGCCTTTTTGGTCCATGGTTCTTCGATCTTTTCGCCTCCTTCCTCGATTTCTCTTGCTGGGACTCATGAGGCGAAGCCTCGGAGCCCCCATGAGCTGCTCCTGCCCCTATCACTCAAGTTTTCACGGCCCTGGTCCATACCGAGCACCCTTCCCACCATGCCTCACGGCAGACAACGCGAACACGGGCCTGGATCGGTCGCCTCATGCCACGGCCGGGGTTCACTTTGTAATGGGCGACGCGTAAGGAACAGACCAGATAACAAAAGCAGTACAATAATTAACGGCGTTAACCTAAACGCGCCACCACGGGGCCACACATTGTTGCCTTTTTGCGCAGGAGAAAAGAAAGGAAAAGGACAGAAGCAGGTGAAGCACGCCACGTGCCGGCTCTCTTGGAAGGCTCGAGCCACCTCCGGAGCTCAGGAGGACTCCTCTCACGCTTCACCGGGCATGGCGGCAGCGACCCGCTGCCACCCCTGCCAGCGCGCGGGCGGGGGGGGCTGGTCGAGGCCGCTGCCGAAGGATCACCATCCAAGAAGAGCTGGTGAAGTGTGAGGAGTCGCGGCATCGCCACCGCTCGCGGTGCCCTCTCCACCCACGCCGGGCTGAGTCCTCGCCGCGGTCGCCGCCTTGAGGGCAGCACCCCATGCGGAGACCAGATTCCCTAACACCCTCACGTAGAGGGTGGCGCCGCCATCGCATTTCTGAAATGCAGGGAGCACCGCGGCGAAGACCACGCTGAGCGAACGCTCACCACCGCTGGTCGTGAACAGGTTCCCGCAGCAGAGACCTCCAGAGAAGCCCACGGCCCGGCCAAAGAGCCATCCGCCCGGAGCCAGAGGCCACTCAGACGCCATCCGGGAGCTCACCCAGAGGAAGCACGGAGCTGAAGCCGGACGCCGGACGGCTCCTCCAAGACTCACCATGAACTCCCAGCGCTTCAAGAAGACGGAGGCGCTGCCTCGGGGACGCGCGTCCGGGCACGCCCGACCATGGCCAGCCGCCGTCACACGCTGAGAGCCTCCCCACGACTGCTGGGGACCGCCAGGAGGCCATGAGATGCTTGTGAGGGCTAACTTCACCACGCTTAGGCGGAGGAGAGGAAGACTGACTGACGACCCTTCCCTTCTCCGTGGCCGAGAACTTCCTTGGTGGAGCCATGGAGAAGAAGGAGAGACAAGAAAGGATAGACTGAAGGGCGCGCACTGCCCGCACTTATAGCCCGCGAAGGCCAACCGTCACCTCCACGATCACCGTAATCATGACCAACTCGCATGCGTGGACTTGTCGAATCCGGTGGTTACCGAGGCATCATGGGGAAGCGGTGCGACACGTCCGATCAACCGCCACGCTGCCGCCTAAGGCCGCAGGCTGTTAGGGCCTGCGACGCTCAAGACTTGCCCTTTCGCCTCTCCGCCGCTGTTCGGGCGCCGCCAGGCCCGTACTATCGCGGCATTCTCGGGAACGGGGTCCCCAGACTTTCCTCGCTCGCCCGCGGCGTGGCTCAAGGAGGCCCAAAGACGGCCGATCTTCATCTACGCAGCTCAAGACCTCGCGAGGGGCCAGACGCAGGCGGACGACAAGGAGCTTCTCGTGCACGGCCTCGTCAGCTGGCTCATGAGGAGGCGGAGAGTTCAAGGCAGGGTACTCGCGAGGTGCCCATGACGCAAGCCATGACGCACTAAGGGCGCCATTGGCACCAGCCCGCTGCAGCCCCCCTCCTTTCCTCTTTGGTGCAAAGGGAGCAAGCGCAGCGTAGAGCATCAAGAAAAGGCATCCGCTTCTGCAACAAGACCAAGACCAGCCCAACGGCCGGAAGGGAGTCATCAGGAGCCCAAGCAGGGCCATCACCAGAGCCTTTGGCAGGCGAGAACCAACTTTAGTCAGGATAAGTGTACCCGCTGTTCCCCTTCAAACTGGCCAATTGTTGGCGCCCTTCCCGCTCAATATTCGGGAAGAGGCCCAGGGCCTTCGCCTATAAATAGGAGTCGCCGCCCGCAGGGCAGGGTGACCTGGATCCTCATCAAGAAACCAGTAGCTAGAGCAACTGAACACCACCTAGCAGTTCATCACATGCGCCAAGAATAGACCCTCGCGAGGCAGTTCTTCCTTGTATTGTTCCTCATCAGCCCAAGAGGCAATCCACCACACCACAAACTAGAGTAGGGTATTACACCACAACGGTGGCCTGGACTAGTATAAATATTGTGTCTCTTGTGTTGTTCTGTTTAGTAGTTTAGTTCCCAGCGATTCGGCGAAGTGCGAGACGGTGGAGGGTTTGATCTCGGCGCGCACCCCAGTGTTCGAACCTCAAGGGTCTGCGGGAACCCGAAATACGACAAGACCAACGAGCCTTTTATTTTGGCAAATCAAGCAACACAGATATTTTTCTTGGAAGACACATTTGCACGTAGCGATGACTGGAGAGTAGTGCAAAGGTTTGAGCAGAGGAATTGCTTAATGAAGTTGCACAACAAGATGATGCTTACATCGCCCCGATGTACAAGATAACATAGATGTTCCTAATATCTTTGAAAACCATCACGCCAATGACGCCGCGAAAAGATTGCCCAGTAGTGCCGTGGACATACAAGAGTTGATCAAGAAGAAGCCAACGCTCGAGGACGCTTGAGGACGAAGAAGAAGATGACACCGTGGGGAATTACGATTCAGATCGATACACATGGCGAAGATGTTGACGCTGCTACTGCGGATGATGATTACATTGCTTTTGTCGTATTTTCCTGTCAGAAGATGTTTTTTTATCTACTATGTGAAATTGTGTTTGCTATGACAACTGAAACCTGATGAACATGTTGTTTAGTATTTTCCTATGAGAACATCACTTGTTATGTATGATGATTTGTGTTTGGTGATTGTATGACGACTAAAACATGATGACATTGTTGTTTAGTTGTACTCATATTTGGCTGTGAAACTTTAATTTGATGACATAGTTTGTTGTTGGACTGCAATTTTCTCGGTGTCTTTGAATGAGAACAAAGCTGACCCGACATGTCCTCTGCTAATTTATTTATTTATTACCAAAAGGGCCTCTCGCTATTTATTTATTTATGAGCAAAAGGATACCTCCTGATTTTCGTATTAGAAATCATTAGATGTTCACAACACTACGCCCAGCCTCGCTACATGTGTTTCATTCATTACTAGTTTCAAAGAAAGTGCTCATGTCATAGCCATCGAATACATCACGAAGTGCTACATACATCGCAAATAAAGAGACAATCATCCCACAGAGCACATCGATTTTGCACATTAGCTTCACAAGCTCTTTCATCTCCTCATTGTCGTCAAGGCCGCTCAGCAGCTGTTGCTTGGCCATGATCAAAGGAACTGCATCTTTAACCTTCCGCCTCGCATCTTCCTCTTCCGCTCCTTCGCCATTTGTCCAACACCCCAACCTGCTAGTATTGGGATTCCTCGCTAACTAAATAATCAGCGAAGTTGCACTCCCCCACATCAAGAACTTCCCGTAAATATAAATCACACGAATCTTCCCTTTTCTCGCATGAATCAAATTGGAAGATCATCAACCAAACTATTAAAAAATCAGCAATCGAAAGCAGCAGAACAACACTTAAACATATTATTACCCCATGATTCGGCATTTGTAGAAGACTCGCCAGGTTGAGGATTCTGCTGAGACGCGACGGATGACTCTGCGTGATTTGTAACAAGGCACAACACCAACGGCAGCTGGTTGTGATAAGCAACCGCTGCGCGTGCTGCGTGTTTACGGGGTGTGATGAGACCCACAGTTGGTACGGGTGGCGACTTGGCGATATTTGGTTGTTGCCTCACAAGAGCAGGTGGACGAGCAGCCAATGGACATGGTTGTTGCGCCGTAACTTCCGATGCTAGGCGTAGTAAGTAGAGAAGAGGAGAAGGAACGTTGGATATGTTAGTTTCATTACTTGCGAGTAGCATAGCACCATATAGTCATAGTCTAGGTTTGATTCGAACCAGCTATAGGAGCATGTTGGGTTCTACGGTAGGGTGCATCGATCGCAAATTAAAATTTCCTACATGCGTAACAACCAAGAACATGCTACAGAGATGGATCACGCTTGTTACCACTAGACGCCGCAGGCCGCAGCAGAAGTAGAATTGAGGCAGCGATCCGCGCGGATCGCCTCCTCCTCGTCCGATCTCCCTCGAACAGCCGGTCGCTCGATCCCATCGCACAAGTTCGCCGGAGGGCGCAAGTGCACCGCCTAATGGTATCCGCTGCAGCAGGAGGAACACCGCGCGGCGGATCGCTAGGTCCGATCACACACCGGCAAGTGAGTGGAGGTGTCTACCGCAACACATGCAAACCCTAGTGACAACGCCGAAGCGATCGGCGGCGTCATGAAAGTGAGTGTCCTGCACCTCCACTTTATATAGGCGTCCATTATGGGCTCAATAATTGGGCCTCAGATGGACCCTAAAGCCCACAAGTCTACTCCGCCACAATTCAATACATCTCGGATCACATCCGACTAGTGTCCTCAGATCTGACCTTGTAGGTTCCTTCCATTGCTTAGCCACCCTTAGGTTTAAGTCAGCTTGGTCGCAGCTCGATCACCTCCGAACTGCACGGTTGGTAGCGCCTCTAGCAAGGCATGTCGAACACCAAGCAGACCATGAAGCTGGTTAGGCGAACCTGTACATCATACTTCCATTCCTTTTGCCACACGATATATGTTGTCGGGCTCAAGGCGAGTCTATCATCCTTGTGGTAGCCCGACCTCTTTCTCGTTCCAGTGATGCCGACCACTATCTGGATTATCTCATAATCCTTGTCGCATGGTGATATGCCCATTTTGCATCATGCTTTTATATCAATATTTATTGCATTATGTGCTGTTACTACACGTTATGTCACAATACTTATGCCTATTCTCCCTTATTTTACAAGGTTTACATATGGAGTGAGAATGCCGGCAGCTGGAATTCTGTGCTGGAAAAGGAGCAAATATTAGAGACATATTCTACACAACTCCAAAAGTCCTGAAACTCCACGAAAGTCATTTTGGGAAATAATAAAAAATATCCAGTAGAAGAAGTTCACTAGAGGGGGCCCCACCTGGCCACGAGGGTGGGGGCGCCTCACCGTGGGCCCCCGATGGCCCTCCGATGCCCATCTTATGCTATATGAGGTCCTTCATGAGGAAAAATCATAAGAAACCTTTCGATGAAACTGCGCCACCACGAGGCGGAACCTTGGCGGAACTAATCTAGGGCCCGGCAGAGCTGTTCGCGGGGACAATTTTCCTCCGGAGGGGGAAATCATCGCCATCGCCATAACCAACACTCCTCTCATCGTGAGAGGGCAATTCCATCAACATCTTCACAAGCACCATCTCCTCTCAAAACCCTAGTTCATCTCTTGCATCCAATTCTTGTCTCCAAGTCCGGGATTGGTACTAGTAGGTTGCTAGTAGTGTTGATTACTCCTTGTAGTTGATGCTAGTTGGTTTATTTGGTGGAAGATCATATGTTCAGATCCTATATGCATATTAATACCCCTCTGATTATGAACATGAATATGCTTTGTGAGTAGTTATGTTTGTTCCTGGGGACATGGGAGAAGTCTTGCTATTAGTAGTCATGTGAATTTGGTATTCATTCGATATTTTGATGAGATGTATGTTGTCTAGCCTCTAGTGGTGTTATGTGAACGTCGACTACATAACACTTCACCATTATTTGGGCCTAGAGGAAGGCATTGGGAAGTAATAAGTAGATGATGGGTTGCTAGAGTGATGTAAGCTTAAACCCTAGTTTATGCGCTGCTTCGTAAGGGCTGATTTGGATCCATATGTTTCATGCTATGGTTAGGTTTACCTTAATAATTTTGTTGTAGTTATGATGCTTGCAATAGAGGTTAATCATAAGTGGGATGTTTGTTCAAGTAAGAACCGCACCCAAGCATCGGTCCACCCACATATCAAATTATCAAAGTACCGAACGTGAATCATATGAACGTGATGAAAACTAGCTTGACGATATTCCCATGTGTCCTCGGGAGCGCTTTTCTTTATATAAGAGTTTGTCCAGGCTTGTCCTTTGCTAAAAAAAGGATTGGTTCACCTTGCTGCACTTTATTTACTTTTGTCACTTGTTGCTCGTTACAAATTATCTTATCACAAAACTATCTCTTACCACTTATTTCAGTACTTGTAGAGAATACCTTGCTGAAAACCGCTTATCATTTCCTTCTGATCCTCGTTGGGTTCGACACTCTTACTTATCGACAGGACTACGATAGATCCCCTATACTTGTGGGTCATCACATGGCCATGCTTATGCCGGTCGGATCACACGAGGGGCCCAGAGTATATCTCTCCTGATCGGAGGGGCAAATCCCATCTTGCTCGACCATGTCTTGCAACATGGGACTGGACAAACCCGAAACCTACCTTTGTAACTACCCAATCACGGAGTAGCGTTTGGTCAGCCCAAAGCAAGTCTGTCACCATACCGATTACATGCGTCAGCTTAGGTCTTAGGACATAGAACATATGTTGTACTAGAGACTCACAGATGACATATCGCTGCGTCTCATAGTTGGGTCTGTCCGACTCGGACCTTATCTCGACTCGGATACGACTATGTCGAATCCGACCAGACCTTTCGAAGTCCATATTATCCGGTTAGAATCCAATGCTCCATTGCTAGTGAGATCAAGCCATCGACCGTGTCATATGCTAGTCTAGTCGGTTGCGCGTCCACACAGCCCTTTCGACGAGGGACCTTTTAGGACAGTCATCATAAAATGCATAGTCCCACAAACAAGTCACGTACTTGCTGATACACATCATTGATAATGTCCAAGGACTATATTTATTCATAAACACACAGGAAATATCATCATACATGATTGCCTCTAGGGCATATCTCCAACAGAGCACGTCTCTATTTTTTCTAAAACTCAGCAACGTCTCTTTACTGGTACACTAGCTTGTTCTCAGACGCCTTCTCAAGTCTTTGATTCCTCCACTGACATCTGGGACCCACCGAAGGGCCTTCAGATTTTGGCGAAAAACGTGCCTCGATGACAGTCGACCCACTCAACTATCTTCGCACGCTAGGAAGTACCTCCTTATTACGCACAAAAAATGAATACTCCCATCGCCAGCCTAGAACCCAGATCGTGGGAGGCTGACTTGGGGCCTACTGTTGACAGGATGGAGGGCTTTGTCAACTTAGTCAAGATGAACGATTCTAGCTCCAGCATCAGATGATGTTCATCCAACGGCAGTGCTTCTTCAACCTCTCGTCTTCTTGCAGCCGCCAAACCAGCGCCGGTCGTGCAGTTTCCTGCCTCCCGTGGCGGCTGTGATGCATGCTGAGGTCTCACCTCCCCATTACTCCCACCGCCGCCAGTTATCCTCTACTCACCCACACCCCTGTTATTCTGCTGCTGACAGCAGCCTCACACAGAAGCAAGTGAACCTCACTCTCTCCGCATGGGCATCCATGATACGCCTCCGTCAGATCTATAATTTTTATTGTTCCATGCCAATATTATACAACTTTCATATACTTTTTGGCAACTTTTATACTATTTTGGGACTAACATATTGATCCAAAGGCCCGCCAGCCTCGTTGGTTGCATGTTTTGGTTTCGCAGAATATCCATATCAAACGGAATCCAAACGGGATAAAAACAAACGGAGAATATTTTTGAATATTAGAATTCCGCGGATAAAATATTCTCCGCTTGTTTTATCCCGCTTGATTCCGCTTGATATGGATATTCTGCAAACCAAAAACATGCAACCAACAGAACTGCACCGGCAATCGGATCAATATGTTAGTCCCAAAAATAGTATAAAAGTTGCCAAAAAGTATATGAAAGTTGTATAATATTGGCATGGAACAATAAAATTATAGATACGACGGAGACGATCATGGATGCCCACGCCAGAGAGGAGTACGAGGTTCACCGTTCGGCAAGCGTGTGAGGCTGCCATCGCCGCAGAATAACAGGGGTGGGTGAGTAGAGGAATAGCTCGGCCAGCGGGAGTAGTAGGGGGAGGCCTCCACCGCATCGCAGCCGGCCACGGGAGGCAGGAGCACGAGGCACGTCCGCGCTGGTTTGGGCGGCCGGAGCAAGAAGACCAGAGGTTGAAGAAGCACTACGGCCGTTGGATGGACATCGACGGTCACCGAGCTAGAATCGCATATATTGACTAAGTTGACAAAGCCTCCATCCCCGCCAACTTAGTAGGCCCACAAGTCAGCCTGCCACTATACCGGGTCCCAGCAATGTGGGAATATTCATTTTTGTGCGTATAAGAAGGCACTTCCTTGCGTGCTAAGATATAGCTGATGGGTCCGAGCTGTCAGCCGTGGTAATGTTTTTTCGTGAAATACAGAGGCCCTTTCGTGGGTCCCTGATGTCACCGGAGGAATCATTACTTATGCTGAATAAGGAGGCATTTCCTGCGGCGGCCGTGGACCCACTGTCGGCCTCTCCACGCATAGTCCACTTCAGATGCATGTCGGTCGCTGACCACATTGACCAGGCCGCACCGAGAGCACCAGGGCGGTGGACGACGGCGAGGCCTAGGAAGGAACGACACGGAGGCAGGAAGACTCGCAGCTTGTTTCCACACGGATGGGAGTACAACTGCATAAGGGTTTACTAGTTCGCCCCGCACGGAGAATAACAGCAGTGTGTGAGTGAGTAGAGGGATGGCTAGGTCAGCGATGGGAGTACGGTGGGGCGGTGAGGCTCACAAGGGCAAGACAGCCGGCATGGGAGGAGGGAGCAGCAGTCCCACCGGCGCTTGTTTGAGCGGCCGGAGCAGGAAGAGCAGAGATTGAAGAAGACGACGGCCGCTGGATGGACATCCAACAATAACGCTAAAGGCCAACCTTTTTTAGGGAAGCCTCAAATCTGTGGAGAACAGCATACAGCCCATGTGCCATTATTTCTAATAATTTACAGCCCATTTGCTAATTCTTAAGGTTTTTTTCGAGCCCATATTGTTTTTGTTAGCATTACAGCCCATACTGTGGCCACAGTTAAAAAATTATACGAAATTTTGCATATTTCGGTGTGGTCCGAACTGTTTTTAATCCCGAAATTTCGACTCACATTCAAACTGATTTTAAAAATAAATGTATATCAATATAAAATCCAACAAATTCTCCACGCATAAAAATTAATGTAATTTAAAATCTCAAATGGAAAAAAGATATTTGAAACTAATTGCCGCTTGATGTGTTTTAAAATGTACAGCCCATTTCTCATTATCGATGGGCTATTTTCTCGCCAAATTAATGAAAGCTCTCCTCGCCTTGAAAGATTTGCAGCCCAACACGCGTGACAAAGCGACTTACTTGGCAAATCACAAAAAACTGGGCT
This sequence comes from Aegilops longissima, assembly GCA_021605205.1. Taxonomy (NCBI): domain Eukaryota; kingdom Viridiplantae; phylum Streptophyta; class Magnoliopsida; order Poales; family Poaceae; genus Aegilops; species Aegilops longissima. The sequence goes on from CM038676.1 coordinate 121,071,330, forward strand.
GTGGCCGTGGACCCAGCTGTCACCTCTCCACGACAAAGATTTCTTCCGATGGAATGTCATTGACCACATTCACCACGCCGCCGAGAGCACCAAGGCGATGGACGACGGCGCAGGCCTAGGAAGGGACGACGCGAGACGGGAAGACGCGGCAGTGGATGCCCACACGAGAGGAGTACAAGGGTTCACCGTTCGGCTGCGTGTGAGGTCGACGCCGCAGCAGGGCCTGGCTAGCGGTGGGAGTAGTAGGGGCGATGAGGCCTCAACGGCAGCACAGCCGCCACCGGAGGCAGGAGCAAAGGTTTCCGGCGCTGGTTTGGGCGGTTGGTGCAAGAAGAGCAGCGATTGAAGAAGCAAGAAGACCATTCGATTCAAATCCAACGGTTACATCGCTAGAATCGCTTGTTGACTAAGTTGACAAGCTCGCAGACGCATCAACGTAGTAGGCCCACAGTCAGCCTCCCAACCGTGCGCCCTGATGTCGCTGGAGGAATCATTTTTTCGCGAATAAGGAGGAAGTTGATTGCGCGGCAGGCCAAAGGAGGGAGTAGGGTGGGTCGGGAAGCATGCGCAGTATCACAACGGGCCACAAGAGGAGGGAGCAGCAGTCCCGCCGGCGCTTAGTTTAGGCGGCCGGAGCAGGAAGATCGAGATTGAAGAAGACGCTGGCCGTTGGATGGACATCCAACAACATCTGCTAGAATCGTGTGTTCACTGACAAAGCCTTGCGTAAACAAGTCAACCTCGAAATCTGTGGCGTGGACAGCCCATTTGCTATTATTTTTACTCATTTTCTAATTCATATGGAATTTATTGCAGCCCATTTTCCATTTTTAGAATTGCCGGCCATTTTCTGGTCAGTACCAGGGTCAAAAAATTAACTAAATATATGTGGTAAATTTTGAAAATTCGCAAATTTTTGCTGGGGAACGAAACATTCTTAATCCAAAAATTAATAGCCATACTAAAACATATTTAAAAATAAATTAGTACTATGTCATGTTAAATCCAATGAAATACGTATAAGATATCAGTGAAGAACAAAATTAAAAAAACTAATATCCCATTAGCTATAATTTTTTGGAATTTTCAACCCTTTTGATATTAGTTTTAACAGACGCTGACCATACTTTTTGGCCAGGACGGAATGCATCCTCCTCGCCTTGAAAGATTTTAGCCCAAGAATTCAGAGAAAACAAATAGGCCTAGCTTGGGTATTCTTCAAAAGAAATACTGGCTACCTATTTTCCCAAAGAACTGGTGCATGAACATTTAGCTTTATTTATTTACTTACTTATTTATGTTTAGGGACCATGAGCATGTACCTGGTCCGATTCATGTGAGAGCCTGCTCCAGCTTAATTATGGGCTTTCTATTGGGCCTTCACAAGGGCTGCATGTTATCAACAAGTGCAAAATGTGTTCCGATTTAAAATAATATGAGCTACGATGGTACGGGGCACTAAAGGATCGAACCCTGCAACGACTTCCAAAACAACACATTTATTCAACCAATGTACTAAATATACTACTGATTGTACATTGAAAACAGCAGCAGCAGAACCAGGGCTGGGGTGCAATGTATAAAGAAGCAGGCCGTAAGAGTGAAGACGCAACTCTCTTCCAAACCAAACATCAGCCATCATTACAAAAGGGCTACCAAAAAGAACAAGTGTATGCATCAAACTAAATAAAGATCCTACTACACCAAGTGTACGATCTAACTAACTAGCTCGCTTAGACGTTACTATTTATTAAACTGTGAAGATTGGCTACCGGCTTGAACCAGATGGGTGCCTGACGGGGAAACTCCAGCCAGCAGGTCAAGTCCGATACTTGTGACCCTCTCTCCTACTTTGGGCTGCAGAGCGTGGCGGCACATATCGTGGTATGGTGCATGCAGAGACGCATGGTACGCTGTGTACACACAGTTTTGCTCGATGAACGAAACCGCTGCCATCATGATCCTTGCCGCTTGTTACCTCCTCGTTAATCGAATAATTCAGTCCGACAAACAGAGAGGGTGTACTAAGGCTACTTACCAGCCTCCAAAAAAATTCCTAAAGGCCGAGAAGCTGGATCCTGCTCAAAGACCTGGCAAAGGATCGTGATTCTATTCCGCTAAACAACATAAACCGGTACGTACGAACGATCATCAATCTTTCGCCGTCAGTTCGATCGAGCCAGAACCACCTGCAACCGCCATGCCGCTTTTCTTTGAAAGGTTCTGGGATTAGGAAGGGTAGGGACACCAGCAGCCTACAACATCATATCAAGTTGAGTCAAATAAAAAGCGCTTTGATTTAGTCAATCTTAAGAACAGCATGTTATGAGCATGAATATTTTTTCAAGAATGTTGACAGAATATAAGCAAGCCATCATGATATCATAGGAAAGTAACATACCGCTGTAACAGCCGTTTGTAGCGATGACTGGAGTAGGCCATCAATACGTCCAGCCCTAGAAGGAGTCGACAGCGTAAATGAAGCCCTTGTGTTCAATGGCATCAGAGAACCATGGAGGATGTATGATCCTACAATGGACGTGCAGATTTATCCACTTACCGCAGTGACCTATCAGATAGGCGAGACCGCGGTTGAAGAACACAATTAGCCTGAAATTTTTATAATTCGCAGATCTTGTGGGCACTTGGCAGATTACAACCTTGAGAAAATCAAACTTGGTATCATGTTGGCTACTGTAAGATTCCGAGTATTCTGGGCAGCGGTGCCAAAGCAGTGTAGTGTTAATCGAAGGAAGGGGGATCAATCGCCAGGTGTGGACCTCCACGAGCATCCAGCTGCCGCGACAGTCGACGAGCACCATCCAAGACGTGTTCATGCCGACCCACTACATACCGTTAATGTAGCTGAGGCTGACGGGGATCGGATCGCAGTGAAGGGGGTTGATGCTCGTCACCCTATGATTATTATGTTGCGTGACACGCCGTTCCTGAAGATCAAGCGACATCAGCAAGCAAGGAGCTCGCTTAAAAAGCTCCGGCCTGAGGGCTTTGAGTAAATGGTACAGCCCCGATGAGCACGCGGCGAGCGGCATGGTACTGAGATTGTCCACACGCGAAACAATGAGCTTGATTACCTCTGTGGGGAGCGAATTCCAGCCACTCTTTTGCTGGAAATATGCCCTAGAGGCAATAATAAATTAGTTATTATTATATTTCCTTGTTCACGATAATCGTTTATTATCCATGCTATAATTGTATTGACAGGAAACTCAGATACATGTGTGGGTACATAGACAACACCATGTCCCTAGTAAGCCTCTATTGACTAGCTCGTTGATCAACAGATGGTTACGCTTCTAACCATGGACATTGGATGTCATTGATAACGGATCACATCATTAGGAGAATGATGTGATGGACAAGACCCAATCCTAAGCCTAGCACAAAGATCGTAGTTCAGATGCTAAAGCTTTTCTAATGTCAAGTATCATTTCCTTAGACTATGAGATTGTGCAACTCCTGGACACCGTAGGAATGCTTTGGTGTACCAAACGTCACAACGTAAATGGGTGGCTATAAAGGTGCATTACAGTATCTCCGAAAGTGTCTCTGGGTTGGCACGAATCGAGATCGATTTGTCACTCCGTAAACGGAGAGGTATCTCCGGCCCACTCGGTAAGACATCATCATATCGTGCACAATGTGACCAAGGGGTTGATCACGGATGATGTGTTACGGAACGAGTAAAGAGACTTGCCGGTAACGAGATTGAACAAGGTATCGGATACCGACGATCAATCTCGCAAGTAAAATACCGCTAGACAAAGGGAATTGAATACGGATTGATTGAATCCTCGACATCGTGGTTCATTCGATGAGATCATCGTGGAACATGTGGGAGCCAACATGGGTATCCAGATCTCGCTGTTGGTTATTGACCGAGAACGCCTCGGTCATGTCTCAGATGGTTCCCGAACCCGTAGGGTCTACACACTTAAGGTCTGGCGACGCTTAGGGTTATAAAGGAAGTTTGTATGTGGTTACCGAATGTTGTTCGAGTCCCTGATGAGATCCCTGACGTCACGAGAAGTTCCGGAATGGTCCGGAGGTAAAGATTTATATTTGGGAAGTCATGTTTTGGTCACCGAAAAGTTTCGGTTTTTCCAGAACGCATCGGGACCATGTGAGGGTCCCGGGGTCCACCAAGTGGGGCCACCAACTCGAGGGCTGCATGGGCCATGTGGGAGGGAACCAGCCCTGTGTGGGCTGGTGCGCCCCACAAGGGGCCCAAGGCGCAAGGGAGAGGGGGGGGCAACCCCTAGGGCGATGGGCCCTAAGGCCCATCTAGTGGGCGCCCCTCTCCTCCCTTTGGCCGCCTCCCCAAGCCCCATCTAGGGCTGGCCGCACCCCTTGGGGTGGAAACCTAGATGGGGCGCAGCCTCCCTCCCCTATATATACTTGGGGTTTGGGGCTGCCCAACACACATGAGTTTTCTCCTCTCTGGTGCAGCCCCGCCTCCTCCTCCTCCTCTCCTTGGTGCTTGGTGAAGCCTCGCGGATTGCCACGCCTCCATCACCACCATGCCGCTGTGCTGCTGCTGGATGGAGTCTTCTCAACCTCTCCTCTCTCCTTGCTGGATCAAGGCGTGAGACGCCACCGGCTGTACGTGTTGAACGCGGAGGTGCCGTCTGCTCGCACTAGGATCTCCGGTGATTTGGATCACGACGAGCACGACTCCTTCAACCCTGCTCTCTTGAACGCTCCGCTTAGCGATCTACAAGGGTATGTAGATGCACTCTCCTTCCTCGCTAGTTTCTCCATAGATAGATCTTGGTGACACGAGGAAAATTTTGAATTTCTGCCACGCTCCACAACAAAGGGCATCATGAGCTAGGTCTATTGCGAGATTCTTTGCACGAGTAGAACACAAAGTAGTTGTGGGCGCTGGTGTTGTTCAATATCTTTACCGCTATTAGTCCAATCTTGTTTCGACGGTATTGTGGGATGAAGCGCCCGGACCGACCTTACACGCATTTTACGTGAGATGTGTTCCACTGACCGACATGCACTTGGTGCATAAGGTGGCTAGCGGTGCCGCCTCCCACTTTAGTCGGAACGGATTCGATGAAAAGGGTCCTTATGAAGGGTAAATAGCAATTGGCATATCACGCTGTGGTTTTATGAGGTAAGAAACGTTCTTGCTAGAAACCCATAGCAGCCACGTAAAACATGCAACAACAATTAGAGGACGTCTAACTTGTTTTTGCATGGTATGCTATGTGATGTGATATGGCCAAGAAGAATGTGATGAATGATATTGTGATGTATGAGATTGATCATGTTCTTGTAATAGGATTCACGACTTGCATGTCGATGAGTATGACAACCGGCAGGAGCCATAGGAGTTGTCTTTATTTATTGTATGACCTGCGTGTCATTAAACAACGCCATGTAATTACTTTACTGCTAACCGGTAGCCATAGTAGTAGAAGTAATAGTTGGCAAGACAACTTCATGAAGACACGATGATGGAGATCATGATGATGGAGATCATGGTGTCATGCCGGTGACGATGATGATCATGGAGCCCCGAAGATGGAGATCAATGGAGCTATATGATATTGGCCATATCATGTCACTACTATATAATTGCATGTGATGTTTATTATGTTTATGCATCTTGTTTACTTAGAACTACGGTAGTAAATAAGATGATCCTTACAACAATTTCAAGAAGTGTTCTCCCTAATCTGCACCGCTGCTAAAGTTCGTCGCTTCTAAGCACCACGTGATGATCGGGTGTGATGGATTCTTACGCTCACATACAACGGTGTTGACGAGCCTAGCATGTACAGACATGGCCTCGAACACATGCAGTACACTTAGGGTTAACTTGACAAGCCTAGCATGTACAGCATATGGCCTCGAACACGAGACCGAAGGTCGAGCATGAGTCGATAGTAGATACGATCAACATGAAGATGTTCACCGATGATGACTAGTCCGTCTCACGTGATGATCGGACACGCCTAGTTGACTCGGATCATGTAATCACTTAGATGACCGAGGGATGTCTATCTCGAGTGGGAGTTCATAAGATGAACTTAATTATCTTGAACATAGTCAAAAGACCTTTTGCAAATTATGTCGAAGTCGCGCCTAGTTCCACTGCTTAGATATGTTCCTAGAGAAAATATAGTTGAAAGTGGAAAGTAGCGATTATGCGGACAGAGAAAGCTTATGTCCTTAATGCACCGCCAGGTGCTGAACCCCAAACGCCGCTTGTGGATGTTGCGTAACATCGCATATACACGCTTTGATAACTACGTGATAGTTCAGTTAAACGGTTTAGAGTAGAGGCACCAAAGACGTTTTCAAACGTCATGAACATATGAGATGTTTCAAGGGCTGAAATTGGGATTTCAGGCTCGTGCCCACGCCAAAAGGTATAAGACCTCCGACGATTTTCTTAGCATGCAAACTAAGGGAGAAAAGCTCAATCGCTGAGCTTGTGCTCGGATTATCTCGAGTGCAACAATCACTTGAATCGAGGGAGTTGATCTTCCGATGAGATAGTGATGTTTCTCCAAAGACATTGCCACCAAGCTACTAGAGCTTCGTGATGAACTATAACATATCGTGGATAGATATGATGATCCTGAAGTGTTCGCGATGTTTGACACCGCGAAAGTAGAAGTCAACTAGGAGCATCAATTGTTGATGGTTGGTAAAACCACTAGTTTCAAGAAGGGCAAGGACAACAAGGATACTTCATGAAATGACAAAACAGTTGTCGCTCTAGTGAAGAAACCCAAGGTTGAACCTGCACCCGAGACTAAGTGCTTCAGTAATGAGGAACGGACATCAAGCAGAACTACCCTAGATACTTGGTAGATGAGAAGGTCGGCAAGGTCGATAGAAGTATATTGATATACGTTATGTTAATGCGTATTTTGCTAGTACTCCTAGTAGCACCAGGGTATTAAGATACCGTTCGGTTGCTAAGTGTTAGTAACTCAAATAAAAGAGCTACGGAATAAACGGAGACTAGCTAAAGGTGAGTCGACGATATGTGTTGAAGTTTTTCCAAGTTTGATGTGATCAAACATCGCACGCCTCCTTCTACCATCAAGATTAGTATTAAACCTGAATAATTATCATTTGGTGTTTATGCTGAGCATAGACATGATTGGATTATGTCTATCGCAATACGGTTATTCATTTAAAGAGAATAATGGTTACTCTATTTATTTGAATAATACCTTCGATGGTCTTGCACCTAAATAAATGGTTTATTGAATCTCGATCGTAGTAATACACATTTTCATGCCAAAATATAAGATAGTAATGATAGTACCACTTACTTGTGGCAATCGCCATGTAAGTCATATTGGTGTAAACGCATGAAGAAGCTCCATGTTGATGGATCTTTGACTCACTCGCTTTTGAAAAGTTTGAGACATGCTAACCATGTCTATTGGTACATACGCATGAAGAAACTCTATGCAGATGGATCGCTTAGACTCACTTGATTTTGAATCACTTGAGATATGCAAATCATACCACATGAACAAGATGACCAAAAGCCTCGGTTTCAAAGAAGATGGAACTAGATAGCAACTTGTTAGAAGTAACACATTTTGATGTGTGCAGTCCAATGAGTGCCGAGGCATGCAAAGGAATATCATTATGTTCTTACTTCACGATGATTCGAGTAGATGTTGAGTATATTTACTTGATGAAACACAAGTCTGAATTATTGAATGGTTCAAGTAATTTCAGAGTGAAGTTTAAGATCTTCGTGACAAGAGGATAGAATGTCTATGATATGATCATAGAGATGAATATCTGAGTTACGAAGTTTTGGCACACAATTAAGGCATTGTGCAAATTGTTTCACAATTAATACCGCCGAACACCATAGTGTGATGGTGTGTCCGAACATCATAGTTGCACTCTATTGGATATGGTGCGTACTATGATATCTCTTATCGAATTACCACTATCGCTCATGGGTTAGGCATTAGAGACAACCGCACTCACTTTAATAGGGCACCACGTAATTCCGCTGAGACGACACCGCTTGGAGAAACCTAGTTGTCGCTTTCTTAAAAGTTTGGGGCTGCGACGCTTATGTGAAAAGTTTCAGGTTGATAAGCTCGAACCCAAAGCGGACAAAATGCATCTTCATAGGACACCCAAAACAGTTGGGTATACCTCCTAATTCAGATCCGAAAGCAATAGGGATTGTTTCTTGAATCGGGTCCTTTCTCGAGGAAAAGTTTGTCTCAAAAGTTGAGTGGGAGGATGGTGGAGTCTTGATGAGGTTATTGAACCGCCACTTCAACTAGTGTGTAGCAGGCACGGTAAGTTGTTCCCGTGGCACCTACACCAATTGAAGTCGAAGCTTATGATAGTGATCATGAAGTTTTGGATCAAGTCACTAACGCATCTCGTAGGGTGACAAGGATGCGCATTACTTGAGAGTGGTACGCAATCCGTCTTGAAGGTCATGTTGCTAGACAACAATGAACCCACGAGCTATGGAGAAGCAATGGTGGGCCCAAATTCACAAATGGTTAGAAGCCATGAAACCGAGATAGTATCCATATATCGTAACAAAGCATGGACTTTTGGTGGACTTGCCCGATGATCGGCAAGCCATTGAGATGAATGGATCTTTAAGAAGAAGACGGACGTGAACGGAAATGTCACCGTCTGTGAAGCTCGACTTGTGGCGTAAGAGTTTTCACAAGTTCAAGGAGTTGACTACGGCGAGATTTTCTCATCCGTAGCGATGCTTAAGTCCGCGGAATCATGTTAGCATTAGCTGCATTTATGAAATCTGCGATGGATGTCAAGACGAGTTTCCTTACCAGCCACGTAAGGAAAGGTTGTATGTGATACAATCAAAAGGTTTTGTCGATCCTAAGGATGCTAAAAGGTATGCTAGGTCCAGCGATCCTTCTAAGGACCGGAGTAAGCATCTCGAGTTGGAATATGCACTTTGATAGGATGATCAAAGATTTTGGGTTTATACAAAGTTTATGAGAAACTTGTATTTCCAAAGAAGTGAGTGGGAGCACTATAGAATTTCTGATGAGTATATGTTGTTGACATATTGATGATCAGAAATGATGTAGAATTTCTGGAAAGCATATAGGGTTATTTGAAAGATGTTTTTCAATGGAAAACCTGGATTAAGCTACTTGAACATTGAGCATCGAGATCTATAAGGATAGATCAAAAATGCTTAATAATAATTTCAAATGAGCACATACCTTGACATGATCTTGAAGGTGTTCAAGATGGATTAGTCAAAGAAGGAGTTCTTGGCTGAGTTGTAAGGTATGAAGTTAAGACTAAAAGCTCGACCACGGCAGAAAAGAGAGAAAGGACGAAGGTCGTCCCCTATGCTTTAGACGTAGGCTCTATAGTATGCTATGCTGTGTACCGCACCGGAAGTGTGCCTTGCCATGAGTCACTATAAGTACAAGAATGATCCAGAATGGATCATTGGAGAGCAGTCAAAATTTTCCTTAGAGTAAATAAGGACATGTTTCTCGATTATGGAGATGATAAAGAGTTCACGAAACTGTTACGCCGATGTAAGCTTTGACACCTATCCAATGACTCGAGTAGCAAACCGGATACGATAGTGGAGCAACCATTTGGAATAGCTTCAAGTGGAACGTGGAAGCAGCATTTACAATATGACATAGAGAATTATAAGTACATACGATCTCAATACTGCAGACCCGCTGACTAAAACTTCTCTCAAGCAAAACATGATCAAACGCAAGAACTCATTGAGACTTAATCACATGGTGATGTGAACTAGTTTAAGACACTAGTAAACTTTTGATGTTGGTCACATGGCGATGTGACCTATCGCTGTTGATCACATGGCGATGTGAACTAGATTATTGACTCTAGTGCAAGTGGGAGATTGTTGGAAATATGCCCTAGAGGCAATAATAAATTAGTTATTATTATATTTCCTTGTTCATGATAATCGCTTATTATCCATGCTATAATTGTATTGATAGGAAACTCAGATACATGTGTGGATACATAGACAACACCATGTCCCTAGTAAGCCTCTATTGACTAGCTCCTTGATCAATAGATGGTTACGGTTTCCTAACCATGGACATTGGATGTCATTGATAACGGATCACATCATTAGGAGAATGATGTGATGGACAAGACCCAATCCTAAGCCTAGCACAAAGATCGTAGTTCAGTATGCTAAAGCTTTTCTAATGTCAAGTATCATTTCCTTAGACTATGAGATTGTGCAACTCCGGATACCGAGGGAATGCTTTGGTGTACCAAACGCCACAACGAATCGGGTGGCTATAAAGGTGCATTACGTATCTCCCAAAGTGTCTGCTGGTTGGCACGAATCGAGATCGATTTGTCACCCGTAAACGGAGAGGTATCTCGGCCCACTCGGTAAGACATCATCATATGTGCACAATGTGACCAAGGGGTTGATCACGGATGATGTGTTACGGAACGAGTAAAGAGACTTCCGCAACGAGATTGAACAAGGTATCGGATACCGACGATCGAATCTCGCAAGTAAAATATCGTTAGACAAAGGGAATTGAATACGGATTGATTGAATCTCGACATCGTGGTTCATTCGATGAGATCATCGTGGAACATGTGGGAGCCAACATGGGTATCCAGATCCCGCTGTTGGTTATTGACCGGAGAACGCCTCGGTCATGTTCAGATGGTTCCCGAACCCGTAGGGTCTACACACTTAAGGTTCTGGCGACGCTTAGGGTTATAAAGGAAGTTTGTATGTGGTTACCGAATGTTGTTCGAGTCCCGATGAGATCCCTGGACGTCACGAGGAGTTCCGGAATGGTCCGGAGGTAAAGATTTATATATGGAAGTCCTATTTTGGTCACCGGAAAAGTTTCGGTTTTTCCGATAACGCATCGGGACCACAGGAGGGTCCCGGGGTCCACCAAGTGGGGCCACCAACCCTGGAGGGCTGCATGGGCCAAGTGTGGAGGGAACCAGCCCTGTGTGGGCTGGTGCGCCCACAAGGGGCCCAAGGCAAGGGAGAGTGGAGGGGCAACCCTAGGGAGATGGGCCCAAGGCCCATCTAGTGGGCGCCCCTCTCCTCCCTTGGCCGCCTCCCCAAGCCCCATCTAGGGCTGGCCGCACCCCTTGGGGTGGAAACCCAGATGGGGCGCAGCCTCCCTCCCTATATATACTTGGGGTTTGGGGCTGCCCAACACACATGAGTTTTCTCCTCTCTTGGTGCAGCCCCGCCTCCTCCTCCTCCTCCCCTTGGTGCTTGGCGGCCTCATGGGATTGCCACGCCTCCATCACCACCATGCCGCTGTGCTGCTGCTGGATGGAGTCTTCTCAACCTCTCCTCTCTCTTGCTGGATCAAGGCGTGAGACGCCACCGGCTGTACGTGTGTTGAACGCGGAGGTGCCGTCTGCTCGCACTAGGATCTCCGTGATTTGGATCACGACGAGTACGACTCCTTCAACCCTGCTTCTCTTGAACGCTTCCGCTTAGCGATCTACAAGGGTATGTAGATGCACTCTCCTTCCTCGCTAGTTTCTCCATAGATAGATCTTGGTGACACGAGGAAAATTTTGAATTTCTGCCACGCTCCCCAATAGTGGCATCATGAGCTAGGTCTATTATGAGATTCTTTGCACGAGTAGAACACAAAGTAGTTGTGGGCGTTGATGTTGTTCAATATCTTTACCGCTACTAGTCCAATCTTGTTTCGACGGTATTGTGGGATGAAGCGCCCGGACCGACCTTACACGCATTTCCACGTGAGACAGGTTCCACCGACCGACATGCACTTGGTGCATAATGTGGCTAGCGGGTGCCGCCTCCCACTTTAGTCGGAACGGATTCGATGAAAAGGGTCCTTATGAAGGGTAAATAGCAATTGGCATATCACGCTGTGGTTTTATGAGGTAAGAAACGTTTGCTAGAAACCCATAGCAGTTACGTAAAACATGCAACAACAATTAGAGGACGCCTAACTTGTTTTTGCATGGTATGCTATGTGATGTGATATGGCCAAGAAGAATGTGATGAATGATATTGTGATGTATGAGATTGATCATGTTCTTGTAATAGGATTCACGACTTGCATGTCGATGAGTATGACAACCGCAGGAGCCATAGGAGTTGTCTTTATTTATTGTATGACCTGCGGTCATTAAACAACGCCATGTAATTACTTTATTGCTAACCGTAGCCATAGTAGTAGAAGTAATAGTTGGCAAGACAACTTCATGAAGACACGATGATGGAGATCATGATGATGGAGATCATGGTGTCATGCCGGTGACGATGATGATCATGGAGCCCCAAGATGGAGATCAATGGAGCTATATGATATTGGCCATATCATGTCACTACTATATAATTGCATGTGATGTTTATTATGTTTATGCATCTTGTTTACTTAGAACGACGGTAGTAAATAAGATGATCCTTACAACAATTTCAAGAAGTGTTCTCCCTAACTGTGCACCGCTGCTAAAGTTCGTCGCTTCTAAGCACCACGTGATGATCGGGTGTGATGGATTCTTACGCTCACATACAACGGTGTTGACGAGCCTAGCATGTATAGACATGGCCTCGAACACATGCAAGACACTTAGGGTTAACTTGACAAGCCTAGCATGTACGCACATGGCCTCGAACACGTAGACCGAAGGTCGAGCATGAGTCGATAGTAGATACGATCAACATGAAGATGTTCACCGATGATGACTAGTCCGTCTCACGTGATGATCGGACACAGCCTAGTTGACTCGGATCATGTAATCACTTAGATGACCAGAGGGATGTCTATCTGAGTGGGAGTTCATAAGATGAACTTAATTATCTTGAACATAGTCAAAAGACCTTTTGGAAATTATGTCGAAGTCTGCCGCCTAGTTCCACTGCTTAGATATGTTCCTAGAGAAAATATAGTTGAAAGTGGAAAGTAGCGATTATGCGGACAGAGAAAGCTTATGTCCTTAATGCACCGCCAGTGTGCTGAACCCCAAACGCCGCTTGTGGATGTTGCGAACATCGACATACACGCTTTGATAACTACGTGATAGTTCAGTTAAACGGTTTAGAGTAGAGGCACCAAAGACGTTTTCAAACGTCATGAACATATGAGATGTTTCAAGGGCTGAAATTGGGATTTCAGGCTCGTGCCCACGTCAAAAGGTATAAGACCTCCGACGATTTTCTTAGCATGCAAACTAAGGGAGAAAAGCTCAATCGTTGAGCTTGTGCTCGGATTATCTGAGTGCAACAATCACTTGAATCGAGTGGGAGTTGATCTTCCAGATGAGATAGTGATGTTTCTCCAAAGACATTGCCACCAAGCTACTAGAGCTTCGTGATGAACTATAACATATCAGGGATAGATATGATGATCCTTGAAGTGTCCGCGATGTTTGACACCGCGAAAGTAGAAGTCAACTAGGAGCATCAATTGTTGATGGTTGGTAAAACCACTAGTTTCAAGAAGGGCAAGGACAACAAGGGATACTTCATGAAATGGCAAAATAGTTGCTGCTCTAGTGAAGAAACCCAAGGTTGAACCCAGACCCGAGACTAAGTGCTTCTGTAATGAGGGAACGGACACTGAAGCAGAACTACCCTAGATACTTGGTAGATGAGAAGGCTGGCAAGGTCGATAGAAGTATATTGGATATACGTTATGTTAATGTGTACTTTGCTAGTACTCCTAGTAGCACCAGGGTATTAAGATACCGGTTCGGTTGCTAAGTGTTAGTAACTCGAAATAAAAGAGCTACGGAATAAACGGAGACTAGCTAAAGGTGAGCTGACGATATGTGTTGTAAGTTCCTTCCAAGTTTGATGTGATCAAACATCGCACGCTCCTTCTACCATCAAGATTAGTATTAAACCTGAATAATTATCATTTGGTGTTTGCGTTGAGCATAGACATGATTGGATTATGTCTATCGCAATACGGTTATTCATTTAAAGAGAATAATGGTTACTCTATTTATTTGAATAATACCTTCGATGGTCTTGCACCTAAATAAATGGTTTATTGAATCTCGATCGTAGTAATACACATTTTCATGCCAAAAATATAAGATAGTAATGATAGTACCACTTACTTGTGGCACTGCCATGTAAGTCATATTGGTGTAAAACGCATGAAGAAGCTCCATGTTGATGGATCTTTGGACTCACTCGTTTTTGAAAAGTTTGAGACATGCGAACCATGTCTATTGGTACATACGCATGAAGAAACTCTATGCAGATGGATCGTTTAGACTCACTTGATTTTGAATCACTTGAGATATGCAAATCATACCACATGAACAAGATGACTGAAAAGCCTCGGTTTCAGTAAGATGGAACTAGATAGCAACTTGTTAGAAGTAACACATTTTGATGTGTGCAGTCCAATGAGTGCTGAGGCATGCAAAGGAATATCGTTATGTTCGGGCTTCACAGATGATTCGAGTAGATGTTGAGTATATTTACTTGATGAAACACAAGTCTGAATTATTGAATGGTTCAAGTAATTTCAGAGTGAAGTTTAAGATCTTCGTGACAAGAGGATAGAATGTCTATGATATGATCATAGAGATGAATATCTGAGTTACGAAGTTTTGGCACACAATTAAGACATTGTGCAAATTGTTTCACAATTAATACCGCCGAACACCATAGTGTGATGGTGTGTCCGAACATCATAGTTGCACTATATTGATATGGTGCGTACTATGATATCTCTTATCGAATTACCACTATCGCTCATGGGTTAGGCATTAGAGACAACCGCACTCACTTTAATAGGGCACCACGTAATTCGCTGAGACGACACCGCTTGGAGAAACCTAGTTGTCGCTTTCTTAAAATTTGGGGCTGCGACGCTTATGTGAAAAGTTTCAGTTGATAAGCTCGAACCCAAAGCGACAAAATGCATCTTCATAGGACACCCAAAACAGTTGGGTATACCTCCTAATTCAGATCCGAAAGCAATAGGGATTGTTTCTGAATCGGGTCCTTTCTCGAGGAAAAGTTTGTCTCAAAAGTTGAGTGGGAGGATGGTGGAGACTTGATGAGGTTATTGAACCGCCACTTCAACTAGTATGTAGCAGGGCATGAAGTTGTTCCTGTGGCACCTACACCAATTGAAGTCAAGCTTATGATAGTGATCATGAAGTTTTGGATCAAGTCACTAACGCATTCTCGAGGGTGACAAGGATGCGCATTACCAGAGTGGTACGCAATCCTGTCTTGAAGGTCATGTTGCTAGACAACAATGAACCCACGAGCTATGGAGAAGAAATGGTGGGCCCAAATTCCAACAAATGGTTAGAAGCCATGAAACCGAGATAGTATCCATATATCGTAACAAAGCATGGATTTTGGTGGACTTGCCCGATGATCGGCAAGCCATTGAGATGAATGGATCTTTAAGAAGAAGACGGACGTGAACGGAAATGTCACCGTCTGTGAAGCTCGACTTGTGGCGTAAGAGTTTTCACAAGTTCAAGGAGTTGACTACGGCGAGATTTTCTCATCCGTAGCGATGCTTAAGTCCGTCGGAATCATGTTAGCAGTAGCTGCATTTATGAAATCTGCGATGGATGTCAAGACGAGTTTCATTACCAGCTTACGTAAGGAAAGGTTGTATGTGATACAATCAAAAGGTTTTGTCGATCCTAAGGATGCTAAAAGGTATGCTAGGTCCAGCGATCCTTCTAAGGACCGCAGAAGCATCTCGAGTTGGAATATGCACTTTGATAGGATGATCAAAGATTTTGGGTTTATACAAAGTTTATGAGAAACTTGTATTTCCAAAGAAGTGAGTGGGAGAACTATAGAATTTCGATGAGTATATGTTGTTGATATATTGATGATCGTAAATGATGTAGAATTTCTGAAAGCATATAGGGTTATTTGAAAGATGTTTTCAATGGAAAACCTGGATTAAGCTACTTGAACATTGAGCATCGAGATCTATAAGGATAGATAAAAATGCTTAATAATAATTTCAAATGAGCACATACTTTGACA
This sequence comes from Aegilops longissima, assembly GCA_021605205.1. Lineage (NCBI taxonomy): Eukaryota > Viridiplantae > Streptophyta > Magnoliopsida > Poales > Poaceae > Aegilops > Aegilops longissima. The sequence goes on from CM038676.1 coordinate 121,087,360, forward strand.
TGATCTTGAAGGTGTTCAAGATGGATCACCAAAGAAGGAGTTCTTGGCTGAGTTGTAAGGTATGAAGTTAAGACTAAAAGCTCGACCACGGCAGAAAGAGAGAAAGGACGAAGGTCGCCCCTATGCTTTAGACGTAGGCTCTATAGTATGCTATGCTGTGTACCGCACCGAAGTGTGCCTTGCCATGAGTCACTATAGGTACAAGAATGATCCAGAATGGATCATTGAGAGCAGTCAAAATTGTCCTTAGAGTAAATAAGGACATGTTTCTCGATTATGGAGATGATAAAGAGTTCGGCGAAACTTACGCCGATGTAAGCTTTGACACCTATCCGAATGACTCGAGTAGCAAACCGGATACGATAGTGGAGTAACCATTTGGAATAGCTTCAAGTGGAACGTGGAAGCAGCATTTACAATATGACATAGAGAATTATGATACATACGGATCTGAATATCGCAGACCCGCTGACTAAAACTTCTCTCTCAAGCAAAACATGATCAAACGCAAGAACTCATTGAGACTTAATCACATGGTGATGTGAACTAGTTTAAGACACTAGTAAACTCTTTGGATGTTGGTCACATGGCGATGTGACCTATCAGTGTTGATCACATGGCGATGTGAACTAGATTATTGACTCTAGTGCAAGTGGGAGATTGTTGGAAATATGCCCTAGAGGCAATAATAAATTAGTTATTATTATATTTCCTTGTTCATGATAGTCGCTTATTATCCATGCTATAATTGTATTGATAGGAAACTCAGATACATGTGTGGGTACATAGACAACACCATGTCCCTAGTAAGCCTCTATTGACTAGCTCCTTGATCAAAAGATGGTTACGGTTTCCTAACCATGGACATTGGATGTCATTGATAACGGATCACATCATTAGGAGAATGATGTGATGGACAAGACCCAATCCTAAGCCTAGCACAAAGATCGTAGTTCGATGCTCAAGCTTTTCTAATGTCAAGTATCATTTCCTTAGACTATGAGATTGTGCAACCCGGATACCGTAGGAATGCTTTGGTGTACCAAACGCCACAACGTAATCGGGTGGCTATAAAGGTGCATTACAGGTATCTCCGAAAGTGTCTCTGGGTTGGCACGAATCGAGATCGGATTTGTCACCCGTAAACGGAGAGGTATCTCTGCCCACTCGGTAAGACATCATCATAATGTGTACAATGTGACCAAGGGGTTGATCACGGATGATGTGTTACGGAACGAGTAAAGAGACTTGCCGGCAACGAGATTGAACAAGGTATCGGTATTCCGACGATCGAATCTCGGGCAAGTAAAATATCGTTAGACAAAGGGAATTGAATACGGATTGATTGAATCTCGACATCATGGTTCATTCGATGAGATCATCGTGGAACATGTGGGAGCCAACATGGGTATCCAGATCCCGCTGTTGGTTATTGACCGGAGAACGCCTCGGCCATGTTCAAGATGGTTCCCGAACCCGTAGGGTCTACACACTTAAGGTTCGGCGACGCTTAGGGTTATAAAGGAAGTTTGTATGTGGTTACCGAATGTTGTTCGAGTCCCTGATGAGATCCCGAACGTCACGAGGAGTTCCTAATGGTCCGGAGGTAAAGATTTATATATGGAAGTCCTGCTTTGGTCACCGTAAAAGTTTCGGTTTTTCCAGAACGCATCGGACCACGTGGAAGGTCCCGGGTCCACCAAGTGGGGCCACCAACCCCGGAGGGCTGCATGGGCCAAGTGTGGAGGGAACCAGCCCGGGTGGGCTGGTGCGCCCACAAGGGGCCCAAGGCGCAAGGGAGAGTGGAGGGGCAACCCTAGGGCAGATGGGCCCTAAGGCCCATCTAGTGGGCGCCCCTCCCTCCCTTTGGCCGCCTCCCCAAGCCCCATCTAGGGCTGGCCGCACCCCTTGGGGGTGGAAACCCTAGATGGGGGCGCAGCCCTCCCCTCCCCTATATATACTTGGGGTTTGGGGCTGCCCAACACACATGAGTTTTCTCCCTCTCTTGGTGCAGCCCCGCCTCCTCCTCCTCCTATCCCTTGGTGCTTGGCGAAGCCTCGGGATTGCCACGCCTCCATCACCACCATGCCGCTGTGCTGCTGCTGATGGAGTCTTCTCAACCTCTCCTCTCTCCTTGCTGGATCAAGGCGTGAGAGACGCCACCGGCTGTACGTGTGTTGAACGCGAGGTGCCGTCTGCTCGCACTAGGATCTCCGGTGATTTGGATCACGACGAGCACGACTCCTTCAACCCCGTTTCTTGAACGCTCCGCTTAGCGATCTACAAGGGTATGTAGATGCACTCTCCTTCCTCGCTGCTAGTTTCTCCATAGATAGATCTTGGTGACACGAGGAAAATTTTGAATTTCTGCCACGCTCCTCAACATCTTCGGCGCACGCGCTTGGTTCTCGCCATTGTTAGTGCTTGGGTTTCGGACGAGGGGAGGCGCCTTTAGCGGGATGGAAGCTTGACGAGATTATGTGCGGACAAAGATGGAGAAGCTTAATATGTGCTGCGGAAGTGGACAGTGATGATGACTACAACACGCCGCTTGACTTACGATACACATACCAAAGCAGCGAGGGTCATATCGATGCTAGACAACTTGCTTGAGTGATCATAGTACTCGGTACTCCCTACAAGACCTACTACAAGATTATACCCTAGCTTGCTAGAGTAGAGTAGTAGAGTAGGACTCTGCTCTACTACTAGCACCGGAGGAGTAGTATATTCTAATCTAAAATAGTTACAAACTTCAATGCCCGAGCGTGGAACGACTACGAACCATGCTCAAAGACCGTGTCTACGTGGTGTTTGGACTTATATGCAAAAAAATAGCAAGATGCTCGTGCATTGCACATCACACCATCATCACGAACTCGGTTTTTTCTCTACTCCTACTACTATAAAAGACTCAGTTGGTGATGATGGAGGCGAGGAGGCGTGTTCAGCCGGGCATGCAGCGGACTGTTCAACACTATTCGATTTGTTATTAAAAATTTTAGTAGAGATAGCGACATAGGAAGGAGCACGAGGTTGTGTGAGATAAGGATGAACGAGGCAAGGCCTTATCTATAAATGTGGAGAGAGGTGCGGGTATCTTTTGTAAAATTGTCATAGTTGGCTTTCTATCCGTCAGATATAGATCGGACGGTCTATATTACAAGATGGCAGGCATACCATCATCACCAACTCGGTTTTCTATAAGAGTAGATATATATATAGATATAGATAGATAGAGACTGGGAGTACTAGTAAGGACACCATCTATCGCTTGCAGTGTGCTACTCCTCGCTTCCATTCGGCGGTCAGAACATCCCCTACAACCACTCCCTCCTGCGCCCATTCGCGGACGTTGTTGAAATCTGGGAGCGCACTCGCGATCGGCCGGGCAGACACGACTTCACCGACGACGCATTTCTTCCCGACCTCGCAACCTCTTCCTCAACGACATGGGCGATAACTCAACGCCGACGGTGCTGCTCCTGCTGCACCGTATGTGTTTCTGTCCTTCCTGCTCAAATCGTGGTAGAATTCATGTTTCTACTCAGATCCTACTACTATGCTAGTCCACATGATTAGTTTCATCTCTCGTTATAGCCGCCATGATTTATTTTGTGCTTATTCGGATTAAATCTCGCAGAACTTGCTCACATATTCAATCGTGCAACGCCCCTACAGCCACTCCCGCTTCATGGACGGCCTGGTCGATGCCTCCAAGGAGCCCTTCGCCCATCGCTATGAGTGCCCAACACCGCTTTTGTGGCTCGCCGCGGACATGGTGCATCACCACGGATGCGCAGCGGTCACTCGCTGGCCCTTGGTGGAGAACATCAAGTATGACACGTACACGGTTCACCATGCCGAGTCGCTGGAGGATCACCGCCACCGCTAGTCTCGGATGAGGACGGCAAAGATCTTCCTCTTGATCGTGGCACCGGCGAGGCCCACGCAGGCCGCCGCCTGTTTTTGTAGCGCATGCCGTATGCGCCGCCACGACACTAACACCGACACAAGGCAGATGTACGGTGCGAGGTCAATGTTACTACCCTCCGGTCACATGGCGTAAACCAGCCTCATCGGACAGACTTGGAATCTGAGGAGCTGGGACTATCCCGCCAATGTGGACTTGGAAACCCATGGCATCCGTTCTATCCTTTACCCGCCGACTCGGTGCACGGGACTCCAAGGAGGTTCACCGGACATACGCATTATCAAGTGCACTTAGAAAACATGTAGTGTGTGTGTGGGCGCTTATGGCCCGTGGTCTTGCCGCTTTTGATTCTCGTAAGCTTGTCGTTAAACTTGAGTGGCTTTCGCCGCAGTCCTTCCTTTGAACTGCTCCTCTCAAAGGAGCTGATGTAAGACACTTTGGGTTTCATTTGATAATGGAACCGGGAGGAGCCTCCTGTTCTTCTAAAAAATACGATTATCAAGTTAAATGTTGATCATTAGTCTTCGCCAATGTACTCCGCTGTCTAAGCATGTGGAGACTTCCATGCAGGATCTTGCTCTATTGGAGTATCGCAAGATGAATAAAAGTGTATCCACTTATGGTTTAGTCTAGAATCTTCCATGTATGAATTTTTACTACAAGATCGGTGAAAGACTTACGATGAACCATTTCTTACATCTCCTCCGCCCCTTGCAAGTCATCCCGATTTAATCCTCCGCCTAGGTGTACAAGGGCATGGTTAATATTAGTTAATAGTATAGCCAACTGTTGACTATAAGAAAGTGCCATGTCATCTGAGCCAACATGTATAACAATCGATACTCAAAAACTATTTCTTAAAGATCATTTCTTGCAAAGCACAATAAGTGTTATTTCTTCACAAGTTTTGGATGCAAAGTTGAATAGTTGAACGCTTTTGTTTGCAAAATATACCTTTTATCTATTTCACCGGATGTTTGTGAGCTCTAGAGATAGATAATATCCAAAGAAACCTATCGACACCAAGCACACATGAGATGACCCCCACATCCTTTGTCAAAATAAACAACTCCCCGATCAATGCATTTCACTCTTCGGTGCAACGCACAGGTACCTTACTACTATAGATTAGTATGACCAAAAATTGAACTAACATTATATATAGTACGATAAATACTGATGCATGTCACCTAAAATTATATCATTCAAAACTATGTTCAAATACAAATCTAACGATATAGTTTTTGTTGACATGCACTAACATTTTGTCAGTTAAATCTTCAGTCAAATTCAACGGGGGACTAATAAACCACGACCGATGTAGTACAAGTGTAGAGGGCGGAGCTGCACGGGAGTCTCACCTCTCACTCGTGGCGCGGCAGTAAAGCAGTCATATCACAAAACCCAACCACTCCCAGTAATAAGTGGCCTGGTAAAATAAATGGACAAGCAACCATCACATCCCTCCGCCTTTTTTATGCTTTCATCTCTCTCAGATTTACTTTCTCCTGTTCATCTCCCACACTGATCCCTAGCTACTACTCCTAGGGCCAGCCTCTTTTGGCGGCTTCCCAGCTTTTCCCACAAGACTAGTCACAATGGAGAGTAACAATAAGGCGCCTCACTCATTTATTTAGGCTTCTAAACTACTACTCCGTCCTGGTTTATTCCTCACCATTGTAATTTGTGCTAAATTTTGACCAAAGATTTAACTGATAAAATGTTACTCAAAATACTTAGGCGCGGTGCATCTAGGTGTGTAAGTCATATTACGAAAACCAAATAATCCCAAAACACTTAGGCGCGGTGCATTAACTTCTACCTCGTTTCTTGTTTCTTGACATATCAACCAATAAGAGATAAAGAGTGTGCATGCTTTTAATGACTTGAGATATCAGTGGTTAGTTCATTGCATGCAATACTATTAATTAGAAAATAAACATTAATGTTTCTCGTTTTCTCCTCCTCCTTGGTCACGGTGCACATCCTAAAATGACTTACTCACCTAGACGGATGGAGTAGTGCATGTGACATGCACTAACATTTCATTAGTTAATTTTATGATCAAAATTTGACACAGATTACAATGGGGACCAATAAACCAGACGGTAGTAGTTATGGGATTTCTAATCTAGAAGCCTAAAAGAATCGGCCCTCGTACTCCTACTAGTAGTAGTACTCACGTTGGAATCGCTTTCACAAGACTAGTGCTGTTTTTCTACTTTTACAAAAACCGCATCGTATGTTTAAACGCATTTGCACGCATATAAGTAATAGTAGTACTCCTCCGCCTAGGTGTACAAATCTTCCTCCTTCTTGGTCACCGTGCACAACCAAAGATGACTTATTGACCTGGACGGAGGGAGTAGAAAAGTCTGCAGCATATATTGAGAGAGACGTAGTCCGATAGTCTATAGTAAAGTTTGTGATATATGCACGCATTTTGCAAAATGCGAATAATACACAACGCTTCCAAACTTTCCCTTTACATACTTAATTAAGGTCGCTAAAATTCCTGAAAGTTCGGGATTTATCATTTGCGCCCCAAAACTAATGAGATCGCTTTACGAAACAAAAAATTATACTCCTCCTAAAAGCCACGGCTCTCGCAGGAGCGCTTGCGGCGCACCACGACTGCCCTGGTGAGCGGCCGTTTCCCAACGCACCGACACAACGCCTCTTCCTCAGCCTCGCAACTCGCGAGGTGCTAATTGGCGGCTTGCCGACGGGCGAGCGCGATCTCACTGGTATGGTGGTCCGCGCCAACAGTACTCCTCCCGGCTGGAAGCGCACCGTCCACGCATCGCCAAGCGCACATGAGGCGCTTAGGCCCGACTGCACTTAGGGCGTCGGCACGGGCGTCCTCCGCCACCCTCACGGCCCTCGCACGATCCTTCTGCCAAAGAACCAATTGCTTGACTCTCTCGGACGCGACATAGATCTCCTAGAAAGCTTGTTGCGCGGTGCGCTTCTCTTCCTCAGCCTTCTTCTCTGCCTCTATTTTGGCACGCTCTGCTGGAGGCAAAGCCTCCCACAAGGCGACATCCATTTCTTGCCAAAGCTCCTCAAGGCTGGGGGGCTTGGCGGGCGGCACGGCGTTCTCCTCGTAGCGGGGAGCCGACGCGTCCTCCGACGCGCGTCGTGGGGAGATTGGGAACACCAACGCGTCCACCTCGACACGTCGCAGCGAGGAGCGGAACATCCATGCGTCCTCTTCGACTAGTGGCGGCGAGGAACGGAACGGTGACGCGTCGCGTCACGGCGAGGAGCGGAACACCGACGCGTCCTCCTCGACTAGTGGCGGCGAGGATCGGAACGGCGACGCGTCGCGTAGCGGCGAGGAGCGGAACGCCGACGCGTCCTCCTCGACTAGTGGCGGCGAGGAATGGAACGACGACACGTGACCGTCCGCGCGGTGCAGCGAGGGGCTCCTAGGGCTTGGGAGGGGCGATGCCATGGTGGTCGACGTGAGAGGAAGGGGGAGGAGATAGCGATGAACGTGAACGTGAGGGGGAGGAGATAGCGATTTCGGGAGGCGCAGATTTATAGCGTAGCAATGGCACACCTACGTAAGATATGGATCGAGCTGCAATGACTTAATCTGGTTCAGCTATGCCATCGACATGTGGGCCAAGACACCGCTGGGCCCGTATGTCGCTGACCCAATGCAACTGGGTTAAGTAAAAGCTACGTGGGCATATTTGTTGGAGTAAATTACGGGGAGCGAAGGGGTGGAAATATTGCTGGTCACAACGAATTGGACGAGCGTGGGGGAGGAGGGTCATGCATGCAGATTTTTTCACACGGGTGGAGTGGTGGGACAGCCGAGGGAGAAGGAGAGTTTGGCAGGCATATTGTTTCCACACATGGAGAGGAAAATATTTGGAGACGAACGGGCTTCCTGCAGGTATGGGGAATGGTGCATAATAAGTCATCTTGCATGCCAGGCTAGGTATAGTCTCAAGTCATTAAAAACATACACGCCCCACACATGTTCATATCTCAAGGTGCACTAAATTATTGCATGCGATGATTAAGGGTGGCCATAATGGTGGTATTTTTGCTGGTATCATGCACACGGGAATAGCAAACATGCTGATGTGGCAAAGAATTAAAGAAGAGAGGGGGGGTTAGAGTAACTAGTGTTCATGCATGCATTGGTAAACACATTTTTTTGTGAAGAACGACAACATTAGTTGAGTACTTCTGCAGACTTCAAAAACTATTCCACCGCCTCTACTATCTTGCTAAGAGTAGGTGAAATTTTTGAGTCGAGCCCTTTAAACTATAAGGGAGGTAGTGGTACTCTAATAGCTCGGTGTGTAAGTCATCTTACGAAAACCAAATAATCCCAAAACACGTAGGCGCGGTGCATTAACTTCTACCTTGTTTCTTTTTTCTTGACATATCAACCAATAAGAGATGAGGGTTTGCATGCTTTTAATGACCTGAGACTATCAAACATGACATGCAAAGGGTTAGTTCATTGCATGCAATACTATTTAATTAGCAAATAAACATTAATGTCTCTCGTTTTCCCCTCCTCCTTGGTCACGGTGCACAGCCTAAGATGACTTACTCACCTAGACTGAGGGAGTATCAACATTCACAATGTCAAATCAATATTTTTACACTCATTATAAAACGTAGTTCTTATACTCATTATAATCAGTATTGTAGATATTGATATTTTCAGTATAAATTTGGTTGTGGGATTTCATTGATGCCTGTCAAAGCGTGGAGGAACCGGAGCTTAGGGCTTGCATTGTCGGTCTCTACATAGGTATTTCTCTTCATATTCCTGTAATTTTAGAGACTGATTGCGCTTTTGTGGTAGCGCCTCTTGCATCGGGGACTATGACAGTCTGCTATGCGTGACTCAAGATGAAAGCGTTGAGCATCTCAAGTTGATCAACAATCTTCAATTGTCAAAGATTAGCCGCTCGCCAATAAGGTGGCACCTTAATCGCTAAGTATAGCTTTGACAATAGATTAGATGGTATTCTTGTAAATAACGCATCACTGTGTGGTGAATATTGTATCGAATGAGTGTACCGTGTGGATGGTTAATTAATATAAGGTGGTGTTAAAAAGTATATATTTGATCAAACACTTTGCAAACGGTTGACGGGAGTAAAAGGACCAGAGGGAGTATCATGCATGCGGAGTAGGCAAAAAATTGCTCATTTATAGCCGGTCGAAGTCTCAAAGGCGCGACCGCGAGGGAGGAGAAGGTCGGGAGGCGCGATGGTTGACGTAATTAAGTGAAGTTACATCCACGCCGGCATGGCGCAAGTAACAGTGCGAAGCTATACCGTCAGCCTAAGATATGGGTCTAGTAGACATGACATCTAGTGGGTCCCGCTTAGTTCTCGAGAACTCTTTAGGGGCTTGCAGCCGCTTATCCACCGGCAAGCCAGCAACCCCATGCCGCTCAGACGCCTTTACTCGTCCCCATCTTCTACCTCACAACAGTTCGCCTCCCGTCGTCCCGCCCTTTCACATTAGTTCGCCCCCGTTTTTATGGGTACAACAGTTCAACTTCTCCTAACCCTCCTCCAAATTCAATGGCCTCCCAAGTCTCCATGGTCGCCACGAGTACCAGGTTAGAGCCATCACCGTGATCAGTTCATCATCATCTACACAAGTGGATCCGCGACGGTGAAAGCATGGCTTGCTCTGCCATACGCATGTTCAACAGCTCAACGGATGAGTGGGTCGCTGGGCTAGATGTTGAGTACACCACAGTCCCGGGACGAGAGAAGGATCTAAAGGACTAAGAGAGGAAGAAGCCCGCCGTGATCCAGGTTTGCGACATAACGCTTGCTTGGTCTACCACATATGCCATGCCGACGTTGAGTGCCAGGATTTGAAGAACTTCCTCAAGGACAAAAGAGTGAAATTCACATCAGAGGCTTTAAGAACGATGAGATGTCCTGCGTCGGATAGGTCTCGCTTGTAGGCCAGCCCTTCAATCTCCGTAAGGCAAGCCTGGTGTCCTCCTCTCAACCTTCAATGCTGACCATGGCAGCAGCCATGATTGATCCTTCAGACGCTAAACTCAAGAAACCTCATCACGAAGTTTCATCATGCATGGGAGTCAAGACATTAGATGAAGATCACATCCTGTACGCAGCAATGGATGCCTACCTTTGTTTAAATATCTACATCGGTTGGAGAAGAAGCAGAGCCCAAAGGTCCGTTCAAGCAAAGAAGGCCGCGAAGAGGAAGAGGAAGAGGGACGAGGACGAAGTCGAGGACGTGGACTCGGACTCGAGTAGGTGGCAGTGCCGCCGCCATGCTGGTTCTACCGCAGTGTCAAGCGGACTAGTTGCTTAGTTTATTTTCAAGGGTGTGTTGTGCCGAGGCCCCAACAGAACTATGTTTATGTTCTTTCTCGTTATTTGAGCTCTTTAGTACGAGAGTAGTACTAGTACTATGTCTTACTACTGTTCATCTTGTAGTTGGTACTATCGTCAGATCTTCGTGTTCCTACTGTACTTAATACGCTCGCATTAGTAGTATAATTTGGGTCACCGATTTGTGAAAGAAGTTCGACGGAGCGAAGGAAGAATACGGCAGAAGAGGTGGAAGAAGCCCTTCTAGCCATCCATGTTGCATCAAACGGCTCACATGAGTCGATCGCCCAAATTGCTCCTTCAGATTGCAGGATCCACGTGGCATTCAAGGTCTCAAGGTAGATTCGCGTCCGCACTCGGTTTGCGGGCTCGACGCCTGCGATCGGCTTCCGCCGCGACAGCCACCATGCGCGCCTCCTCCGCGGGCGGAGACGACAATGACACGCTAGTTCCTCCTCCCCGGCGTGCTGGAGCACGCGCTCGTCCTCCTCTTCGTACGCTGCGTGCATAGACGCGGCTCCACCAGCTGCTCGCATGCTTGTCAGCGCGGCAGCATGGTGAGGAGGGACTGCAGACGACGTGAGCGGGCGAGCCTTCGGCTTCATGGCACAGGGATGGCGGCGACACGGCGGTGATGGGCGAGAAATTGTTGGCCGGAGCAGGCGGGCGCCGGCATGCGCAATGGTGGCAGCGGCATATTGATGAGTGCGCATATGGGAGCTTACTTTAGTTTTATATAAGGTTGGTCAAACTTAAAAGAAAGGGTCTGCCTATGTCACATCTAGATGTGAGATATTATCTCACATCTAACTCCCTCACCCTTAAAATCCATGGGAGACTTTAAAAAAAATCATGGGTGAGTGAGTGGAAGACTTTAACAAAACTCAAGGGTGAGTGAGTTAGATGTGAGATAATATTTCACATCTAGATGTGAAATAGCAAACCCGTAAAACAAAACCATACTAGTACACGTAAACATTAGACTTAGGCAGTGCTTTTATTAAAAAAATTAAGTTAGTACCACATCCACGATACGGAATCCTGTGCAAGCGCGTGAACTGCGAATCACAGCAATCGATCGAACGTGTGTCACCGTGTCGCTACCAAGGACATCCACCGAACCTTTTGTGTGTGTGAAAACAATCCTCCAATATTACTCAAGTTTTTTTTCCTGGAAAGTTCTTGACGCTGCAATATTTCCATATATTTGAATTTAGCTCCAGTTTGTGTTTATTTGGATTTGGACGCTTTAGGTGCGCCCTAGTTTTTTAATACTTATTTTGTGTGTGTGCCTGAGAGAGAATGTGTGTATGTGTCCATATGTGTGTTGTATGAAGGGCAATTGGAGACGGTAAAGTGTGATATGTATATAGAGAGGTGTGAATGTGCAAATGATCACGCATGAGTGAGACATAGATAGATGCCGATACTTTGTGTATACATGAGGGAACGGTCTTCTAGTTTACTTGTGTGTGTGTGTGTGTGTGTGAGAGAGAGAGAGAGAGAGAGAGAGAGAGAGAGGAGCATCCGTAACACAACAACCATCTCTCTCGATTTGTCCGTCCCTCGCACGATCCCATGCAACACATGCATCAACGCGCACATTTTGACACCCTAACTCGGAACCTGCCCACCTCAAGGCCCGCACAATCTCTTCGTGAATACCCATTTCTCTCCTTAGGTTTGTTTTCGCTCAATATCTGACGCACAAACACACACGCGCGCGCGCGCGTGCACACACACACATGCAAGCAGCCCAACACACACGCACACTCCCCCGAGCACACAATTCATCCCCATCCAAGGTTATACCGCGACCACTCTCGCTTGTGCTTCTTTGCACCCCAACATTCACAACACCTCAATCTTCAAAGAGGGCATCAAGCAGATCAAAGACGGCCACCACACCGCTAGAGAATGCGGGTCATTTGGAAGAAGGGTGATGTGACGACGGCCGACCGACTCCCCCCCACCCTCTCTCTCTCTTGCACAAAATTACCAATCCTCTCTCCCCGCACAAAATTGTCAATCCTCAACCCATGAGATCCTTCCCTCTCGCCCATGTTTTTCCAGCTCTCTCATCAAATATGTTGTATCTTATCCTTCCACGATACAGAATCCGGATGCACACGATCTTACGATATTACATGTCTCCATCTTTCTCACAGACCTAACTTCTTCTCTCTCTCTCTCTCTTAGGTTTGTCTCCTACTCTCTCGCCCACATACATACAATCTTTCCCGCCTCTACCTGCTCCATCTTCAAAAGCTCTCTCTGCACGCTTTCATTCACACAATGGGATATGTCAAAATGTTGCTTCTATAATGGCTGATGTAGAGTTTTGGTTGTTTTGTTGCATCCTACAAAGTAATAACTATGAAATGCATTTAGATTCTCATTTGACTGGGATTATGTGAGTTTGAGCATGTTGAAGTACTATAGACCTTGTATACATCTTGGGATTCACAATGATTGTAACTATTGAATTGTATAGACCATTACATTCAAGTCAATAGCCTAATATATTTATTTCACAATTTCAACAAATGATTAGTTCACTACAAACTAAGAAAACAAATGTGTACTCCTCCGCTTTTATTTCAGTCCGCGTATTAGCATTGGTCAAAGTCATGTTTTGTAAACTCTCGTAAAGCTTATATAAAGGGAAAACTTTGATTTGTTACTTTAGTTTTTGTTTCACTTTGTTTATGTTAGTCTAGAATTTGACATTTCATTTTTGTTACTTTAGCTTTTGACAATATATCACTTCCTCCGTGGCAAAAACAAAATTTTCCAAGTGGCAATTGTGATACATGTCAAATGCTAAGAGTGGCAAAAGTGAAATGAAAATTATTGTTTTTGCCACGTAATGGCATTTGTGATGTATTATCAAAAGCTAACAAAGGCAAAAGTGAGATGTCAAATTCTAGAGTGGCATAAGCAAAGTTGGCAAAAACTAGAGTGGCAAAACAAAGTTTTCCTATCAAAAATATTAACATATACAATAACAAGATAAATACCATTAGATTCATTATTGAATGTACTTCCACATCATACATATTTGTTATGGTAAATGTTTATATTTTTATATAAACTTGACCAAACTTTAGGAAGTTTGACTTCGGTCAAACCTAATATGCAGACTTTACTACTACTACTCGCTAGTTGCTTAGCCGAATCACTCAACACACCACACGGTGAGTCCAGTGTCACAAAATTTTGAGGTCGGCGGGAAAATCTCCCGCGACCCTGATTCGAGCAGTGGGAAGTTACCATCATAGCCTTCGGAACAGGCCTACGGACGACGCTTGGTAGGGGCTGTTTTCGTAACTTCAGGTTCACCCTACCCAGCCAACCCCACCCCGGCACCCAGAGTAGTACACCCACCTGAATACTCCCCATTTTCTATCCCCACCGCAAGATAGACTTCCCCACGGCACCGCAGCCTTCGTGCTCCTCCTCTTTACATTGGCACACTCGTCCACCGCAGCGCATCTGCCTCATCGACGACCATGTACGCCACATTGGAGCCGGTCCACCGTCATCGTCGTAGACGGAGCCTCTTCCCCGGCATCATCTTCCACCGTCTCGGATCTGCTTCCCGGAAGTCGACGCGAAGCGCAGAAGTACCACCGTCGTGGACAATGAACTGACTCTCGTTGCCGACAATGACTCACAGAGGCCGCCACGACCATCATTCTCCTCCTCGATTGGTAATGTGTATTGAATCACTTAGCAAAGACATGTGCAGTTACAATTTTGTTCATACCTACCCTTCAATTTTCCCGGGTGCTATTGTTCCCGTAAAAGTAATTGGTTATAGCTTCCATTGTCCAACAGAATATCAATGGTAATTGTGCGTCGCCTCTCAGATCGCTACTGTGCTTGGTAGGTTTTTCATCCGCAACCTGTAGTGTGGCAAATGATGGAAAGGTTTTAGAAGTAGCAAGATGCCCATGCGCTGCACGCATCAAGATGCATTTGTATGAGTAGTTTATCTTGTGGGAGAAAAGGATGAACGACGGAAGGCCTTATTTGCCAACTGGAGAGGGGTATGGGTATCTTTCTCGCAAAATTCCCATTTGTTTCCTTCCTATCTGCCGTATAAATCAGACGGCCTATATTGCAAGAAAAAAGTATAGAGAAAAAAGTAGACAAGAAAGGAAGTAGAGATAAATATTAAATAAAAAATAAAAAATAAATATAACCGAGAGAAGAGAGTAGAGATAGCAGAGACGCTGGAAACGATCACAAGACGCAGAAAAAGCGGCCGGGCGGCGCTTAGTTTTGGCGCCACAAGGCCCAGCGTGCTTTATAAAATCCAATGCCTCCCACCTCTCTCGTGCCTTGCCACCTCTCGTGCCTCGCCACCGCTCTCTCCCCGCCTCGCCACCACCCACCATGCCGCCGCATCACTGAAACTTGGGGATACCGCGGCGTCGCGCGCCTTCCGGGCGCTTCCCGCCGAGATCCGTTCCGCGGATGCACCTCGCCTCGCAATTTTGACATCGCCATAGAGGCCACCGCGCGTACGACGCGCGCGCAGGCGCGCCCGTGGCCTCATAGAACATTGAACTTCCCCAACGGTCGACGCGGAGCGGGCGCAGAGCTCGCGCCCGTGGCCTCATAGAACATTGAACTTCCCAACGTGTCGACGCGGAGCGGGCGCAGAGTCGCGCCTCGCCGCTTAGCTTAGCAACGACGAGGATCGCCGCAACAACCGGAGGCGGAGCACCGCCTCGCATCGCCGAGATGGACGAGGAAGCCATGGCGCTGTGGCGCCAACACTTCCCACAGGACATCATCAACGAGCGTGAGTTCTACGCGCAAAGGAGGGCGGAGAGGGATAAGAGGAGGGCGGAACGAGCCACCTATCGCGAGGACAAGCATAGGCGAAAAGCGGACGCCCAATTCAACATAAGGCTAGGAGCAGCGTCGCCCTGGGAATCTGACGACGATCGGTATCTTTACGCCTACAGTTAGACGTCGGAGGAGGACATCACCGAGGAGGAGTCGGACGACGAGGAGTAGTTGAATTATCTTTTTTTTATCTATCTATGCTGAGAACTATCCTCTACTCTCTAGTATCTACTTCTCGATCTCAGCACTGTAAACTCTTTTTTAAAGCACCGCGCGTTGCGATTCTGTTGGAGATGCTCTAACATGGTAGACGAGTGCTTTAATGTTGCCCACAAGATGCGCGAGTATTACTAGTAGTATTTTTCTTGCCATGTTGAGATTTCAAAACCATGAGTGTGAACATGCAGAGGAGCAATGAAGACCAAACACGGGATATTCGGGTCATCTTCAAGGAGCGTGGCAAGTTAAAGAGGAGTTGCACCGAACCTGTAAAACGAGCTTTGGTAAGTAACACCCTTTCAATTACTTCCGTTTAGCCTCGTGTTCTTCGATGTGTATATGTTGTAGTTTCTGTTTCTCTTAAGCGTGGTGTTCTTCGATGTGTAATAAGAAGAGTCTTAATCGTCCTAATGCTTTCGTTTTTAACTTGATGTAGGAAGTGGGTGTTCTCACCTTGTAGTCTGTTTTTATATTTCTTTTCCTTTTGAATTCACTTCTCCGAGTTCTATTTATCTAGCTTCTACTAAATGGATCTAGGTTTCTCCGAGTATTGATCTAAAAAGAAGTAACTTCATGTCGATGCAGTTCCTGAGGAGGGAAGTATGGTCAACCTCGAGATCATGTTTCCAAAATGAGGCTGGATTACACACAAGGTGCCGCCCCTAATGATGCTGGATTAGACACAAGGTGAAAATTCCTGATGATGCTGGATTACACACAAGCCGTGGAGTCGCCACTGTTCGTGTCTTCGTGGCATTAGTAAAGGCTGAAAGAAAGCGCAGCAGCCCTTGAGAATCTAGCTGAGTTCTCAAGAAGCTTAAAAGAGCAATCGATGCTCTTCACCCAAGCCAAAGAAGAGATGGAAGAAGCCGAAATAAGCTAGCAGAGGCAGAGCAGGCTAGGCGCTCCTGCTATCTAAAACTGTTGTCAATACAAAATTTCCTTCATAATAGCTAGGTTCAAATGTTTATCCAACAAGATGCTGCATGTGATGTCAGCATCTACCGATGTGGCACAAAATATTTTTTTCGGTCATGTAATAACAGCAATTACTTTACAAACAATAATGCATTTAAGCATTGACATGGTATAGTTCACGCCAAGCCCGACATTCCAAGTTCAACTTCCACATCAAACTCATGTTCACAGATATCTTCACATTCATACATAATGTCCACAACCATGATTCACTTCAAAGCCAAAAAAGTGAGGAGAGTTATAAATAAAGAAAACCTCTACTAGTTCCTCGCTACCACTGGGAGCACAACAAGTCAAGACCATGAGTATATTTTTGTCATGTTTTCTGTTCTAAAATGCCTGCCGCTCGCTGAAGGACGTGTTGCCGCACACGCCTGGATTCAATGAAGGCAAAGGGCCGTCTTAAGCTGGTTGCACGCGCGAGGAGGCGTGCTCAGCCGGCCTACAGCAAGTGCGGTTCTCTTGGCGGGCGCTACGTTCAATGCATGCGCTTATGAGAGGTCGCGTCTGTGTCGAGCAATCACTCCTCCAGCCCTTTTTGTATGGGTATAACAAAATCTGCTTTTCCATTCACATTTTACAAGTAAAATTCATGGACAAACTTTGACCCAAAGTACGATGGGGACTAGTAAACCGAATGGAGGTAGTAGTTTTTTAATCAAAGAAGGGTTTCCTTCCGACATCGAAAACCAGCATCTAAATCTAAACCATAGTATTTGCCCTAGAACTACCAGGTTCAACATCTCGCAACATAAACCCATACAACCATACGCCAAGGAGGTACGTAGTACTATGAATTCCATTTTGCTCCATACCAATAGTTCTAAAAACTACTTACTACTTATAACGTGCCATTGAAAATCGGAACTCTTAACCCCGCTAAAAAATGATATTTTAAACGTGGCTACTCGATCAGGGCAACGGCAGCCATCGCGCCCAAGTCATTCACCTGTGGTCCCGACCACAACTCCTACAAAGGTGCTCCACCACGCACTCCGCACCATGCGAATGCAGCAATCGCGCGCCTAGGGTTTTAGGGTTTATTTGTTAACGCCACCTTTACATAACACTCATGTGTGCAAGACAGCGAGAGGTCGATCAAGGCGGCGGCCTCTTCTCTTCAGATATGTACTCCACCGCTTGTCCGGTGTCCAAAAATTATAATAACTACTAGCAATGTGCCAATGCGCTGCCACACGATCAAAGTAGATTAATACATATTCACCGATTTGATAAAAAAGTCTAGTTTTGAAATACGATATCACTAAAAATATGTTATGTTTCACTCAAAATATATTCCTTTGGCGGTTTTGATGAGATAAGGAGGAATGTTGTTGGTTTCAAGATTCGAAGTGGTATATGTCTAATTTCTACTCTTATTAGTAAGATGCTCGTATGCTGCACGGAACATCAAGGTCTTGTGGGAGAAAAGGATGAACGAGGGAAGGCCTTATCTGCAAATGTGGTGAAGAGTGCGGTAATTGTTATAATTCTTCCTATCCGCCGATATAAATTGACGATTTACATTGCGGGATGGCAGGCCCACCATCATCACCAACTATATTTTTTATCCCTACTCTTATAAAAAGCATTGTCGGCGATGATCGTGTGCCTGCCATCCTGAATATAGGCCGTCCGATCTATATCTCGACGGATAGGAAGGAAACTATGGCAATTTTGCAAAAGATACCCACACCCCTCTCCACATTTGCAAATAAGGCCTTCCTCATTCATCCTTTTCCCCACAAGATAAACTACTCTACAAATGCATCTTGATGTTCAGGTAACGCATGGGCATCTTGCTAGTTGTTGCAAAAGGCCCATGTGTGTGTGAGAGAGAGGGAGAGTGGAGGAGGGCGGAGTGCATGTGTGACAAAGACACAAGTAGTGTGTGTGCGATAGGTATCAACTTAAAATGAGGCGATAGTGTGTGTGTGTGTGTGCACGATCGAGAGGGCATGGCTCAAGAAGGGAAGAAAAAGCTACATAGATACAAGGAGCGGGAGAGAGACATGTATGCGATGGTGGAAGCACGAAAAGGGTGTATAAACCTATGTAGAGGCTAGCCACGATAAATGTTTGTGAGAGAATTACGAGTCGGGGTGCGAAAGCGAGAGTTTTTTGTGTGTGTGAGAGAGATGGTAGTCGGTAAGGGGAGTGGAAGCAGGAGTTGTGTGTGTGTCTGAGAGAGAGAGAGAGAGAGAGAGAGAGAGAGAGAGAGAGAGAGACGGTAGTCGGGGTTGTCTGATCGTAAACAAATGAATAATGTCAGTCTAGGATGGAGACGAAAAGGAGACCGCAACAAATGTTGTGTCTGCAGGAGAGAGAGAGAGTAATTTTAGTGGTATGAGTCATATGTAGAGACATATAGGGTGTGAGAGAGAATCCCATAGAGAGAAATACAAAGTGAAAGACGAGTGGAGACTGTGTGTGGCGGTGAAAAAGAAAGCTTAGGTACCGAAAGTGATACCAGAGAACAAGAGAGACGTGAGAGATAATCAAACCGTAATGTATAATGATAGGAAGAGTGTGACACTTCTCAAGGAGACGCCGAGAGACCATGTTTATGAGGATAGGAGAAACATGAAGTGAGCGTATGGGTGAGCTGGAGAAAAGAGAGTGATAGCTACCAAGGAGCATGCATGCGAGAGAGATGGGCGGAAAGGAGGAACAAAAAGGATTCAAATATTTGAATTCGAGATGATGATACATGTAATCCATACTTGAACCAAGATTGATCTATCAAACATGCATACTCATATGAATTCACGACATCTATGTTATTTAATATGTAGATATTACTAATCCATACATTTTAGTAGAACATAATTTGGTTAAATTTTTTCAATTCAACCTCAAGATTTCGAGATCGTTGTATTTGTAAATCATATTATACATATAAAGGAGCAGAATTTTTGTTGTGGTTTTGAAAGTATATATAAAAATGATGTATATAGAATGTAATTCCAATTGAAAATGGATCCCGCCAAAAAAATTAGTAGAATACAAACGGGATTCGATTGAGTTGGCACGGTAAACGCAGCATCTGCAAAATTTGAACGAAGCGGGAAAGTCGCAGAACCCCGCCTCAAACCAAAATCATGAGATGGAAATCACTACCGCCACCCCTGCCACACAAAGCCTATCTGCTGTATTTCTATAGGTTTCGATAGGGTAGGTTTGTAATTTCACCCAAACGTGACGTAACCACCTCTCACCCGGATTCATACACGGTGGGCGCCAAAACACAAGTGTGCCCTCACCAAATCGACTCCTCCCCGATTCATATTCATACACGGTGGGCGCCAAAACAAACTCGTCGGCAAATATTCGTGTATGCGAGATTACCGCCCTATCCCCAACCGACTAATGTTGTGTGATGTAGTAGAAATTTGAAATGGGGCTAAGTTTGTAAATTTCTCGATTTGAGACAAGCGCCTGAATACATGGTTCCCCACCTTCCTCTCTACCTCCCTTTTCCCCATTCGCATCTGTGGGCGCCAAAACACCCTCTCCACCCCACCTCCTCCGTCCGCCGCCGCCCGCCACCCGATCCACCGCCGCATTCTCCACCATGCCGGAGCTGATACCCGCCGCCGCCCATTACAAGAGATCGACCTCTCATCCACGCCTTTGACTAGGATCCTTGCATCCCGCCCTCTCGCTTCATCCCCGCCGTCGTCCACCTTGCCGCCGCCGCTCCTACGACTGCCTCGCCCATCGCGCCCGCCACCACCGCTACCTCCTAGATCTGCTTCCACGCTGCCAACAGCCATCGCTACCGCAGCACCGCAAATTCTCAGCAGATGCGTATACGGCGCCGCACTGAGGCAGACTTTTCAGATTCACTCAACTTATTTATCGCAGCAAGAAAATAGATCACCACCGCTTTACTCGATTTCTTGTCTTGGTTGCAAAGTTGCCTTTGTCCGTTTGCACCTTCAGATCCGCCATGGCACGCCAACACTATACTCCCAATGCTTACGGTTTTCACCTTTATATTCCACACTAGTTAAATCACACTAGACTAAATTTCAAAATTGGGTCACCGATTTTTCAGAGCTCGGAGTTCGCGGCATGGCGATCAAAGGCTCGGGTGGTTGTGGGGCCTCACGAACTAAGAAAGCTCGACGCTGGTAGGGGTGGGGTGGCGGAGGAACACAGCGGGGGGGCGGTGGTCCGACCGGCGGCCGCAAGGTGTTCTCAGATGGGAAGAATTAAGAGACGAGGAAGAAGAAGGGTTAGGAGACGAGGATCTTCATCCAACCGCCGAAATGGTCGAAAGACAGCTGGGAGTTTCATTCTAATGCGCCTCGTTCATCTTGTGTGGGCACTGCAAGAACCAACATTTTATTATCCAAAATCTGATTGCTCTTCTTTACCATGTTCCTATTCCGTTCTTCTTTAATATATTTATCCGTTTTAAATACAAGTCTTTGTATAGATTCCACCATGGACTACATATGGAGCAAAATGAGTGAATCTACCTTCTAAAATGTATCTGATACATCTCAGATGTGATCCATAGTGGAAATCTCTACCAAGACTTATATTTTGGAACGGAGGGAGTATGCTAGTAGTACAATATGTTCCTTGTAATCAAGATGAGCAGGACAATTGCAAAGTAGAGGTCTATATGGTCGGTTGTGATGGACACTTTGAGCCTCTTTGATTCGTAGGATATTGTAAACATAGGAATAGTATTTGTAGTGGCCTGCCCACTTGAATCCTATGAGAATAGCAAGGAAATGCGTGGAGCTGTGTCGCTTTGAGAGTTGCAATCGATATTAACAAAGATCAGCACCTTCACTTGAAGAGAGCTGGTAGCGGCCATTCTAGCCGCATCGCAATACTAGCACATATATTCCAGCAAGTTCCACTTTCATGATTTTACTCTGATGCTTAAGGTTTTCCCGTGATATCTACACTATGATCTGTGTAGCTGCTTTGTGTCGCACTAGCAGCAGTCCACTCTTGAAGCTAAACACTGCAATGACTTACAAAATTGGCACCAAGGCATTGAGTGCCATTCTGGATGCAATGAAACTCATACGCCCCCACCGCTGACTCTTGTTCGAATATGATCCTAATTACTATTCTAACCTCAAGGAGTCAAAGGCAGATGGCCTGTCCTGTTTTCCCATCAAAGTGCCTGTTCTAATTTGGCAATGTTTTATTGATTGCAGGTATCTTGCATATGTTGTCTTGCATTTCTTCTACTTTTTTGCACCGCTATTTGCTTAGTTTACTCATCATATATGTCGAGATGCCATGCCCATCCATTATCAATGCATATTCCATCTGTCATCATACCATGTTTTTTCACTCAAATGTTGTTCGTGTGCATCAGACATCAAAAGGAAGAGGGTGATTGCCGAACCTCAAGGAGCACCAAAGAAAGTCCTTGAAAACATGGTGGTGCCGAGAAATCGACAACACCCCACTTATATTGGTTGTACAACCAGTGACACAAAACGTAGGACCGACTCCAGCAGACTGCACTCCATACTTCACCGACACACCACTAGCCCCACCACACAGTGACCTGCACTCCAAAGAAAAGGTTTACCGATTTCATTTGCCAGTAGCACCAGCTGTACCACGTAAAAATCCCACTCCAAGAAAAAGTACAAAGAAGTCCACCGTCAAGACCTATCGCAATCGCAGAGACGGCCAATTCCTGCAGATTGGAACCCCATTCCATTTATTCCCAGTTTAAAAGACAATGCTTTCAATGTTGTTAGGGACTACGCATATATTCCCATCATGGGAATATTATTGTGAAGACAAACACCATTTTCACATCTTCCCGTCCAACTTACGGTAAGTGCTATTATTCATGGTTATTATTTTCCTGTTTTCGCTGATTGAACACATCAATGATTTACATTACATTGTTGTAACTAGGAGAGGGTCAATCTGGATAGTCATGACGAGCAAAGCTTGCTTGTGCTTTTCAAGGAAGCATTGCAGCAGATCGGTGTTACCCGAGGAAATCACACTTTGGTGGCAAGTCTATAAACGAATTTCCGTGAAGTCTCCCGTGCTAAATTTAGAAGACATTGAATGGAAAACCTTGTTATGCAATCGGTCTCGCTCCTAGGATGAGGTACCGCCTATGAAATCACATGACAATTTGAACTTCTACTTTTCCACATGTGCCTTACGGATCTTTTTTGCAGGAAATCTGTCAAGAAGAATTCGGTTTGAAAAGAACGACGTGATATCGCAAATATGGTGCCCGCTACTTTGCTCTTGTTAGTACCGTTGTCCCAGATCACCGTATTTGCATACATACCGGTTCATTATGTGACAGCAGATTTATGATAGCTTGCTTATCAATTGTTCGCTTTATCTGATCTGTATGAATGGTTACATTAGTGTAGAATATATCCAATGCCAATGTTTTTTAGCTCAGATTGTTCTTGTAAGTACATGATGTCCTTTATCGCTGTACTTATAATGATAGGTAGTTGTTCATGTACCATCACTCGCAGCTTATTTTCCTTTGCCTCCATTTTCTACACATCGATCTATATTTACTCTTACCATAAGGTTGGTATCAAGAAGTTTAGCTGTGCATTGCTCTTGGCTGTACCTTTTGCCTCAGACGACGCACTTACATTTATAACTACTTGGTTATGTAGCATCACTCTTCATCTTATCTTAAATATTCTCCATTTTTCGATATTATCACATCTATATTTACTCTTAACAAAATGTAGAATAAAGGAAATGCTTTTGAAGAAGATTCTGTGGTAAACTTCTTGAATTGCCCCCCCCCCCCCATCAGCATGGACAAGGCCTTTATAGAGCCTTTCTTCACCAATAATGTAAGTTTGTCCATCTTAAGCCTTCAAACTTTGTTGTATATATTTGGTTAGGCATGACTGCAACAACTGTTTATTTTTGGTGTTTGCATCAAATTGCTTATTTAAAGTTTATTATGTAGTTCATAAACAAAAGTTTGTCCTTCCTCAATTTAAGTTTTCAGTTGTACAACCAAGTTCCTTCTTCATACCATGTAAATTAAACTATACAAAGCAAGTGATCTTCTTTGCACCGCATGTATGCTTCGCTCTTCATCCGTAATCCAAAGGTGTGGTGAACCTACGACTACAAAGACAATGTCATATTCTTCAATGTCTTAGCTATAAACAATGTCATATCATTCTACTATTATTTAAACCGCCTCTTTATTTTCCAATTTGAAATGGTATAAATTGACAAAGACACTAATCATTGATACTTATGAGTTCTTGATCTGTAATCCAAAGTTTTCGTGAAGCTGCCAACTCCTTCACAATGTCATTTCCTGCCATGTCTTGACCTGAACAATACCATATTGTGTTAATGCAATTTAAACTGTGTCACTTTATTCACAAGAAGAAATGTTATGAATTGTCAAGACCGATACTTTTACGCAAAACATGTCATCTGTCTCGCTTGTTTATCTTTCAGAGCGAGGAAGATATATGTGTTGAGCAAGCGCAGCCTCATCATCTTGCTCACCGCTTATGCTGCAGTCCAAAGAGGCTAACCTTTCTTGAACTCTATTGAAGTGTCACGGTTTTGTATATTATTTTGTCGGCGTGTTTATTTGCAATCCGGTGGCGCATCTTTGATGCCCAGTGTATGTAATCTGTTGTCTGCTTATGCTTTATTATCATAGTGGCGAACTTTGATGCCCAGTGGATGTAATATGCCGTAATTTCTTTATTGTATAGTCTAGGTTTTTTATTATTCATGATGCTGCAGTTATTTTACTGTCTATATATCATGCGTTCGCAGTAAACCGGCCAAACCATAAAATAAAATTACGGTACATAATCGGGCCATCATGCAATCACGATGTAGGTTGGGCCTGAAACAGCTCACGGGCCTGCAGCAGCCCGAAATGAACCCCGGCCCATGATTGTGTGAATCAAATCACGGGCTTTTAACATGCCAAAATTGTCTCGGTCCTTGTTTGGCCCAATCAGATATCGGCCGTAGTTAGGCCCAACTATATGGCGGGCTTTTAACAGCCGAAATTAATATCGGGCCAAAATGTTAAACGAGCCCTTATCAGGCCAAAACTAATGTTAGGCCGAATTACTAAGTTGTCCTTTAGCAAGTGGGCCCAAAAGCATAGTGTCCAGTTGTCGGGCCGAATTTGATATGGGCCATAATTGAGCCCAAAGCCTCTTAAAGGGCCGGACCTGATCTGGGCCGTAATTTGGCCCAGAACGTGGTAGGCTTATAACGGGCCGGATCTCATATGGGCCACTTTTAGGCCCGAACGTGGCAGGCCATTAATGGACCGGATCGATATGGGTTTATATTTGGCCCAAAACATGGCAGCCGCTAATGGGCCGCCTACTAGGGTCCTCAAAATCTTGTGGGTTTCAAACTGGTCGGCCCATTAATGTCGGCGAAATCTGTGGGTTTTAGCTGGTCCGCCCATTATGATCCGCAAGAATCTTGTGGGTTTTACCGCCCGCCCATTATAGCACACAAAAATCTTGTGGGTTTTAGTTGGGCCGCCCATTATGGCTCGCAAAATCTGTGGTTTTTAGCTGGGCCAGCCCATTATGGTCCGCAATATCTTGTGGGTTTTAATCGGGCCGCCCATTATGGTCCGCAAAATCTTGTGGGTTTTAGCTGGGCCGCCCATTATGGTCCGCAAAACTTGTGGGTTTTTAATTGGGCCGCCCAATTAAACTTGTTGGGTCGTGCACATGTCGACGTATCATAGGCGCCTTCTGTCCAATGAGTGGATGACATCTGTCCTAGCGGTGAGCCAACACGCAGTTTCTCTAGCCAATGATGATTTTACACGGAAAATCCCCATTGGTCGGGCTGTTAATGGGTTATCGATCCAAAACCCGACCCGATAGCTTAACGGCGCTCGCTATGGTGGATGCCACGGTCGGTCACCCTTGACAAAAGCACTTATGTGACGCGTGATTTATCGCCATGGAAGTGGACACTTCCATGATGATAATTTTCGTAATGTCATGGAACACTTCTACGACAAAGACAGTATGACTATCTTGATTCTCTCAAAATTTGTCATGGATGTACATGCATGACAAAAAACGCGACCTACTATGACAAACACGTATCATCACGGAAGTGTATTTTTTTTGTAGTGTACGCTGGAGATGTAGGATTCAATGCTTCCTCCTCGAGTTGGGGTAGCAACCTGCGCTTTGGATAACTCTTGGTTGGGCATTCGAGTTCGTATTCCTCGGCCGCAAGGACTTCAGTCCATCTGTCCGCTAGCAGATCCTGATCAGCTAGAAGCTGTTGTTGCTTTTTCTTTAGGCTGTTTGGTGTGGCTATAAGCTGGCGCTTGAAGCGCTCCTGTTCGACGGGATCCTCATGAATGATAAATTCTTCGTCGCCGAGGCTCACCTCGTCTTCGAAGAGAGGCATATAATTGTCATCCTCCGATTCTCCGCCCCGCGCCTGCCCGGAGGACTAGCTTGTTCATCCTCCCGCCTAGGTCCGCTAGAGGATTGTCATCGCCTTCGCACTATCCGGAGCGCTATCGCCTCTTGTGCCGTATCACCGCTTTTGCTATGGCGGACTTAGAGCGGCGCATACGACGCTGGTGCTTGGATTGCTTCTTGAGGGATTATCCTCCGCTATCTTATCACCATCGCTTCTTTGGGGGTGTCCACCATGTGTATGTCATATGATGAGGTGTCCAGCGCCGTGGGCGCTTAGTTCTGTTCGCTCTCCGCATCGCCGCCCATACACTGGCGTCTTCGGAGCCAAGTCGAGCATGTCGATTAAGTCGTCGATAGTGGCTACTAAGTGGGTAGTGGGTGGGGAGCGAATTTCTTCGTCGTTCGCATCCCAATCTAGCCGGACATAGTTCGGCCAAGGATCTCCTGACAAGGAGAGAGACCTTAAAGAATTTAGCACATCGCCAAAAGGCGAGTGCTGAAAGATATCCGCGGAGGTAAACTCCATGATCGGTGCCCAATCGGATTTGATAGGCACGGACGCAAGCGGCTCGGAGCCCGTGGCCGAGGACGAATCCTACGGTTCAGCCACACGGCTCTCGTGGGTGGTTAAGTCAGTATTCGGCTCTATCGCCACTGAGAGAGCGGCCTCCGTGGCAGGGTCTATCCACCCGTCCTCAGATGGCGCAATTTGTTCCGATCGAGGGCCAGAGTATTTGCAGGCGTGATCTCCCGAACACTGTCCGACGGCAGAGCTAAATCGCGTTCAGAGTGATCGGCGGGCGACCGACATGGGCTTGAATCACAAAGATCAAGTCTCCGCGATGTCGGCAGTAGTTCAAGTTTCCTAACCTGACCTGATGGCCAGGGCGAGCTCGATCTCTCCAGATGGCTGCGAAGTTGGCCCGCAGACGGCCGCCGAATACGAAGACCTGTCCGGGGAGGAAAACCTCACCCTGGATCGCATCGTTGCTGATGATCAAAGGAGCCATCAAGCCTCACGGTGACGGCACAGTGGAACTCTCAATGAAAGCACCAATGTTGGTGTCAAAACCGGCAGATCTCAGGTAGGAGGTCCCGAACTGTGCGTCTAAGGCGGATGGTAACAGGAGGCGGGGACATGATGTTTACCTGTGTTCGGCCCTCTCGATGGAGGTAATACCCTACTTCCTTCTTGACCGATCTTGATGATATGAGTATTACAAGAGTTGATCTACCATGAGATCGTAGAGGCTAAACCCTAGAAGCTAGCCTATGGTATGATTGTTGTTGTCCTACGGACTAAACCCTTCAGCTTTATATAGACACCGAGGGGGCTAGGGTTACACAGAGTCGGTTACAAGGAGGAGATCTACATATCCAGACGCCAAGCTTGCCTTCCACGCCAAGGAGAGTCCCATCCAACACGGACTAAGTCTTCAATCTTGTATCTTCATAGTCAAATAGTCCGCCAAAGGATATAGTTCGCCGCCCGCGACCCCCAAACTCGACTCCTCAATGTGCATGAGCCTTACTTCATATCGCCAGATGAGGGACAACCGGAAACCAGGACGACGCCAAAGGGGGCAAAGGGGACGCCAGCGGCGCCAAGGATTGACGGTCCTCCGCCGGGAAGGCTCGCTACGCCCCCGCAGAGGGCCTACCTCCGGCAACGCCTGTTCGCGGCGACGGGGAGGGGCCTTGCTCCTAGATCCTCCCATGCAGCCCCCAAAGGCGCTTTCACCGGTGGGACGGTACCGCTGCCGAACCGACGCCGGCGCCAGGACCCGATTCACTTGCGATTCATGGTTAGCGAAGCCTGCCCCGGGAGATTAGTGGTACCTCAGAGCTGTTGTCGACGGCGTGGTTGAGGGGCTCGGGCGGCCTCGAACGCCAGCCTCCTAGCGCCTCTTCCCAGCCGACTCGAGGAACGAGCCGGGTCATCTTCCGCGTACCCTGTTTCATCATGCGGGCACGAGGCCTCCAAGGCCGCCGCTCAAGACCTCACCGTTCCCCACGCCCATGTCACCCGCCCATCGCGCCGCCCCGAGGATGGTAGGGTAGTACCGCCGGGGCCGTGTGGCAATGATCGTGCCCGCACCTATTGGAGGTGGCGCTGGTGCGACGGGCGCCCGGGCGCCGCGGGTCGCGCCGCCGTTGAGACCCCCGGGCACGCCTCGGGGCACGCGGGCGCGACGAGGCCCGCCATGGGATCCGGCCGCTGCCTGGGGCGTGAGCTGGTAGCGTATGGGGCGCCCCGCGGCCGCCGCGCCCAAAGAGCTCGTTGACGGTTCCAAAGAAGGCATCCCAGCCACTTCCATCGGGCCGGCATCATAGCAGCTCCCGTGCCACTGTGAGTGCAGCCCTCATGTTCGCCTGTTCCCGCCGGGTGTGCGGCACCGTCGCCGCGGCTTGCCTTGAGGCCCTTGTGGCAGCCCGCGCCTGCCGCGGAGTAAGGGTGGATGGTGCCTGGTCACGCCGCCCGCTCCTCGCGGCGTTTTGCGGTGCTCGTGCCGCCTGGGGCGCAGAGTTGAGGTCTTCCTGGGTGGACGATGCCGCCCGGGCTGGCCAAGCTGCCCAGCGGTCGGCATTGGTTCTTGGGTCGCCGGACGTCGGAACCGCGAAGCATCGGTGGATCGACTGGCAGAAGAGGGGCTCCGCACCCCTACCTGGCACGCCAAATGTCGGATTTCGGGTTCCGGCAAACCCTTGAGGTTCAACACTAGCGCATGATGAAGATCTCTCTCTCCCAAGCTCTCGCACACCACAATCTCCAAGGCGGTGGTGGTGGATTTCTCTGGGCGGAGGATGAATAGTATAAGGGGAAGAACAACCTCTTGAGGAGAGGTGTTCTTGTGCTTTGGAAATGTGTGGGTGAGGATCGCCAAGATGAGTTCGAGCTGAGTTGCCTCCTATGGTGGCTAGTCCTATTTATAGAGGCCTTGGTCCTCTACCCAAATATTGAGCGGAATGATTCCACAACGCCAGCTTGAAGGGAGACAACTAGTACAAGCTATCCCGACAAAAGTAGTCTTCGCCGCCAAAGGCTCGTGGTGACGCTGCCTTGGCTCCACGGTGACCTTCGGCCCCGCCGCCTCGCTGGTCTTGGTCTCACAGTAACCGATATGGAAACCTTTGCCCGATGCCTCGGGACTCTCGCTCAAGGCTATGCCTTTAGCACCAAAGGGGAAATGAGGACACTATGCGCGCTGGCATCCGCCTGGTTGCAGTTGTCATGGCTTACATCACAGGAAACCCCGCGAGGTACCCCTTGCCTTGATCTCTCCGCCCCTCGCGAGCCAGCCTGGTGAGGCCACTCCCGAGGAGGTCTTGTGTCGTCCGCCTCGCGAGGCTTGGCCCCTCGTGAGGGTCTTGAGTGTTGGATGGTGAAGATGGGCCGTACGGGGCCGCTGGGAGAGCCACGCCGTGGGCCGCAGGGAGGCAAGTCTAGGGACTCCCATTCCCAGAACGCCGACAGACCGCATACGCTATCTTTTGATAGAGTGGGTATCGAGATCTGCATGGTGTAAGGACCGCCGATACATAGTACACTGGTTTATGGAGTGGGAATTCTTGTCCCTCTTCCTCTCATTCGATGACGAGTACGGCGCTCACCACCTGGTGAGTCGCAGATATGTAGAGCAATATTGGTTCACCAACACTCAGTGCAGCAAGGATTGTGTTGCTTGCTAACAAAGTATTTATTTCTTCCAATCCGGCTGTAGCTGCATCCGTCCATTCAAAGTGTTCGGTGCGTCGGAGCAGTCGATAAAGTGGCAGCGCCTTTTCTCCTAATCTGGAGATAAAGAGGCTCAAGGCTGCCACGCACCTAGCTAGTTTTTGGACTAGCTTTAAGTCTGTTGGCATTGCCAATTGTGACAAGGCTCATATTTTGGCTGGGTTCGCTTCGATTCCTCTAATGGAAACAATGAACCCGAGTCGGCTAGAACACCGAAAACACATTTTTCCGTATTGAGCCGTATGTCATATGTTCGGAGGTTGTCGAATGTGAGGCGTAGATTGTCCACCAGGATTCGACATGTTTAGTATTAATGACTACATCATCCACGTATGCCTCCACTGTCTTGTCGATTGGCTTTTCCAGACATGTTTGAATCATGCGTTGGTAAGTGGCGCCAGTGTTTTTGAGTCCGAAAGGCATAGTGCTGAAGCACAAAGGCCCATACGGGGTAATGAATGCTGTTGCGGCCTGGTCGGACTCCTTCATCTTAATTTGATGGTATCCGGAGTAAGCGTCGAGGAAACACAGTAAGTCGTCTCATGCGGTCGCGTCAATGATTGGGTCAATGCGGGGCGGCGGGAAGAGGTCCTTAGGGCAAGCCTTATTGAGGTCCTTGAAATCGACACAAAGGCGCTAGAATTTATCCTTCTTGGGTACCATGACCAGGTTTGTGCTACCTCTTGAGCATCATGCTGGATTTCCTTGAAGAGGAAAGGGTGATGCAGAGAGTAGAGTAAGTATTTCCGCCAGTTTTGAGAACCAAGGTATCAATCCAAGAGGAGGCTACGCATGCAGTCCCTCGTACTTGCACAAAAAAAATAGTTCAACGCAACCAACGCGATTAGGGGTTGTCAATCCCTTCACGGTCACTTACTAGAGTGAGATCTGATAGAGATGATAGATAATATTTTTGGCATTTTTGATATAAAGATGCAAAGTAAAATAAAAGGCAAAGTAAAAAAGCAAAGCAATAATAAAGTGATGGAAGATCGATATGATGAGAATAGACTAGGGGGCCATAGATTTCACTAGTGGCTTCTCTCAAGAGCATAAATATTCTACGGTGGGTGAACAAATTACTATTGAGCAATTGACAGAATTGAGCATAGTTATGAGAATATCTAGGTATGATCATGTATATAGGCATCATGTCTGAGACAAGTAGACCGACTCCTGCCTACATCTACTACTATTACTCCACTCATCGACCGATATCCAGCATGCATCTAGAGTATTAAGTTCAAGAAAATAGAGTAACGCCTTAAGCAAGATGACATGATGTAGAGGGATAAATTCATGCAATATGATAAAAACCCCATCTTGTTATCCTCGATGGCAACAATACAATATGTGCCTTGCTGCCCCTACTGTCATTGGGAAAGGACACCAAAAGATTGAACACAAAGCTAAGCACTTCTCCCATTGCAAGAAAAACCAATCTAGTAGGCCAAACCAAACTAATTATTCGAAGAGACTTGAAAAGATAACCAATCATACATTAAAGAATTCAGAGAAGATTCAAATATTGTTCATAGATAAACTTGATCATAAACCCACAATTCATCGGTCTCAACAAACACAAATAAAAAAATAAGATTACATCGAATAGATCTCCACGAGAGGGGGAGAACATTGTATTGAGATCCAAAAGAGAGAAGAAGCCATCTAGCTACTAACTATGGACCCGAAGGTCTGAGGTAAACTACTCACACTTCATCGGAGAGTCTATGGTGATGATGTAGAAGCCCTCCGTGGTGGATTCCCCTTCCGGTGAAGCTCCGGAACAGGCCCCAAGATGGGATCTCGTGGGTACAGAAGCTTGCGGCGGTGGAATTAGGTTTTTGGCTCTGTATCTGATCGTTTACGGGTACGTAGGTATATATAGGAGGAAGGAGTACGTCGGTGGAGCTTTGTGGGGCCCACGAGGGTAGGAGGCGCGCCTGGGGGGTAGGGGGCACCCCCTACCTCGTGCCCACCTCGTGGCTTCCTTGACGTAGGGTCCAAGTCTCCTGGATCATGTTCGTGAGAAAATCACGCCCCAAGGTTTGATTCCGCTTGGACTGCTTGATATTCCGCTTCTTCAAACACCAAATAGGCAAAAACAGCAATTCGGGCTAGGCCTCCTGCTAATAGGTTAGTCCCAAAAATAATATAAAAGTGGAAAATAAAGCCCCAATATGGTCCAAAACAGTAGATAATATAGCATGGAGCAATCAAAATTTATAGATACGTTGGAGACGATCGCATCCCCAAGCTTAATTCCTGCTCGTCCTCAAGTAGGTAAATGATAAAAATAATTTTGATGCGGAGTGCTACTTGGCATAATTTCAATGTAATTCTTCTTAATTGTGGTATGAATATTCAGATCCAAAGATTCAAGACAAAAGTTCATATTGACATAAAAATAATAATACTTCAAGCATACTAACTAAGCAATTATGTCTTCTCAAAATAACATGGCCAAAGAAAGTTCACCCCTACAAAATCATATAGTTTAGTCATGCTCCATTTTCGTCACACAAGAATGCTCTCATCTTGCACAACCCCGATGACAAGCCAAGCAATTGTTTCATACTTTAATAATCTCAAACTTTATAAACTTTCACGCAATACATGAGTGTGAGCCATGGATATAGCACTATGAGTGGAATAGAATATGATGATGGGGGTTATGTGGAGAAGACAAAAAAAGGAGAAGATCTCACATCAACGAGGATAATCAATGGGCTATGGAGATGCCCATCGATTTATGTTAATGCAAGGAGTAGGGATTGCCATGCAACGGATGCATTAGAGCTATAAATGTATGAAAGCTCAACAAAAGAAACTAAGTGGGTGTGCATCTAACTTGCTTGCTCACGAAGACCTAGGGCATTTGAGGAAGCCCATAGTTGGAATATACAAGCCAAGTTCTATAATGAAAATTCCCACTAGTATATGAAAATGACTAAACAAGAGACTCTCTATGAAGAACATGGTGCTACTTTGAAGCAAAATATAAGAGACTCGCTTATATGAAGAACATGGTGCTACTTTGAAGCACAAGTGTGGAAAAAGGGATAGTAGCATTGCCCTTTTTATTTTTTTTTGGGCCTTTTTTCTTTGGCCTTTTTTTCTTTGAGACAATGCTCTATTAAATTATGATCATCACACTTCTATTTATTTACAACTCAATGATTACAACTCGATACTAGAACATAATATGACTCTATATGAATGCCTCCGTGGTGTACGATATGCAATGAATCAAGAGTGACATGTATGAAAGAATTATGAACGGTGGCTTTGCCACTAATACTATGTCAACTACATGATCATGCTAAGCAATATGACAATGATGAATGTGTCATGATGAACGAAATGGTGGAAAGTTGCATGGCAATGTATCTCAGAATGGCTATGGAAATGCCATAACAGGTAGGTATGGTGGCTGTTTTGAGGAAGATATAAGGAGGTTTATGTGTGAAAGAGCATATCATATCACGGGTTTTGGATGCACCGCTAAGTTTGCACCAACTCTCAACGTGAGAAAGGGCAATGCACTGCATCAAGAGGCTAGCAATGATGGAAGGGTGAGAGTGCATATAATCCATGGACTCAACATTAGTCATAAAGAACTCATATACTTATTGCAAAAATCTACAAGCCATCAAAACCAAAGTACTACGCAAGATGCTCCTAGGGGATAGATTGGTAGGAAAAGACCACCGCCGTCCCTCGACCGCCACTCATAAAGAGGACAATCAAATAACACCTCATGTTTCAAATTTGTTACATAACGCTTACCATACGCATTCTACAGACTTGCAAACTTCAACACAAGCATTTCTCAAATTCACAACTACTCAACTAGCACGACTTTGATATTATCACCTCCATATATTAAAACAATTATCACATCAAACTTCTTACACTACAAAAAAAAGACACATCCGTGACATTTTAATGAACGAAAAAATTTCTCTCATACATATGACACTTCTATGACAATAATTGTGAAAAACCCGTATCATCATAGATGTGGTGGGCTCCTACTTATTACAAAAAATCATGATGTAAAATGGGCTTTTCGCCCCGGCAGGCCTCGAGACGCAGCTGCATGACATTCTTTGGGCTGGCCCATGACGGAAAAACCGTGTAGAAGCGAGGGGAGGAAAATTTTGGGGAGTTGCCGTTACGGGGAGGTCGGGGCGGAGGATGCTGCTTTCTCGTGACGATGCGCTGCAGGTAAGTAGGCGCTGGTTTCTAATCAAGCCGAAGCGAGGCGTTGGGCTCTAACTAAACCTGATCAATTGCACCGCAGGCTACGCTACATCGAACACGAGCGATCGATCGATGGTTGTTAATTGAACCCGATGGAGCGATTCTTCGCCATCGCTGCTAATCAAGCCGATCGATGCCGCCTGGGATGAACAAAGGATCGCTATGGGGGGTTGATGAATAAAGGAGCGGTGGCGCGTTTCCGGATGAACAGAACCCCGTGGTGTGGAGGGCTGGATGAACGGTAGACAGTGGAGGGGTGGTTGAACAAGACCCCGTGGTGTGGAGGGCTGGATGAATAGTAGACGGTGGAGGGGTGCCCGTGGAGGGGTGGTTGAACAAGAGCCGTGGAGAAGCGCGGTGGAGGCTGGATGAACAGGAGCCCGTGGAGGCTGGAGGAGGTCGACGGTAGCCCGTGGAGGCCGGAGGAGGTCGACAAGGAGATGAACAGATCCCGTGGAGTCCTGCTTATGCACGCCACACACCTCCCCACCCCTGCTTCACCGTAGCGCCCAACACAAGTCCGCTTGGTCTGCTTTGGCGGTACGCCACACCCTCCCGATCAACAAGACCCTGCTGACCGTAGGAGGTCCGTTTGGTCTGCTTTTGGCGGCACGCCACACCCTCCCGATCAACAGACCCCTGCTTCGACCGTAGGAGGTCCGCTTCTCCGCTTTTGCGTACACCGTGCCCCTCCCAATCAACAGACCCTGCTTCAACGTGGCCGGTCGAACACAAGGCCATTTCTCCGCAGCGGTACGCCAGCCTTGTTTCCATCGCTGTTCCGCCCAAGCCCTCCCGGCGAACACGACCACACATTCCATTCCGACCCAACCGTTGGCTCCCATAAACACGACGATGGCGCTGTTTCTCCGCTCCGACCCAGCCATGTACGTATGCGCGATATGCGTAGAGACCCTGCCCGTATGTAATGACGCGGGTCAGATTTTCTTTCTTGCACCTCGCCACAGACGACGC
This sequence comes from Aegilops longissima, assembly GCA_021605205.1. Classification (NCBI taxonomy): domain Eukaryota; kingdom Viridiplantae; phylum Streptophyta; class Magnoliopsida; order Poales; family Poaceae; genus Aegilops; species Aegilops longissima. The sequence goes on from CM038676.1 coordinate 121,122,124, forward strand.
GTACATGCTACGCGGCGCTTCTACTATGACACGCGCGCGCTTACATCCACCAGATATATGTACGCACACGCTCACGCACCAGAATGACAACGCCACGCACGATTCGACCAGGTGGGTCCCGACCGCCGTGCACTTCCTTGCGCGCGAAGATGTAGCTGGTGGGTCCCAGCAGTCAATGGGGAAACGTTTTTTCGCGAATATGGTGGCCCGTCCGTGGGTCCCCGCCGTCGTGGAGGAATAATTATTTTGCGCTGTAATAAGGAGGCACTTCTTGTCATTGCCGTGGACCCACTGTCACCTCTCCACGCATACCCACGCCCGATGGAAGCCGCCTGACCACGCTGACCACGCCACCGAGAGCACCAGGGCGGTGGACGACGGCGAGGCCTTGAAGGGGACGACGCGATCCGGGAAGACGCGCAAAGGATGCCCACACGAGAGGAGTACGAGGGTTCACCGTTCGCCATGGTGTGAGGCTGTCGCCGCCGCAGAATAACATGGGGTGGGTGAGTTGAGGGATGGCCTGCCAGCGTGGGAGTAGTAGGGGCGGTGAGGCCTCCGCCGATCGCAGCTGGCCACGGGAGGCAGGAGCACGAGGCACGCACCGGGCGCTGGTTTGGGCGGCTGGAGCAAGAAGACCAGAGGTTGAAGAAGCACTACGGCCGTTGGATGGACATCGTACGGTCAATGGAGCTAGAATCATGCATATTGACTAAGTTGACAAAGCCCTCCGTCCCCGTCAACTTAGTAGGCCCACAAGTCAGCCTGCCACTATATTGGGTCTCAGCCAATGTGGGGAGTATTCATTTTGTGCGTAATAAGGAGGCACTTCCTGCGCGCGAAGATATAGTGGTGGGTCCGAGCCGTCAGCCGGCGGTAACGTTTTTCGCGAATATCGAGGCCCTTTCGTGGTTCCTCGATGTCGTGGACGAATCATTATTTTGCACGTAATAAGGAGGCATTTCTTGCGGCGGCCGTGACCCAGCTGCCGGCCTCTCCACGCATAGTCCACTTCAGATGCATGTCGGTCGCTGACTGACGCTGACCAGGCCGCGCCGAGAGCACCAGGGCGGTGGACGACGGCGCAGGCCTAGGAAGGAACGACACGCAGGCAGGGAAGACTCACCGCTTTTTCCCACGCCGGAGGGGAGTAAGACCGAACGAGGGTTTATCGGATCGCCCGCCGTCACGGAGGATAACAACAGTGTGGGTGAGTAGAGGAAGGCTAGGCCAGCGATGGGAGTACGGGGGCGGTGAGGCTCAAGGGCAAAGACAACCGTCATGGGAGGAGGGAGCAGCAGTCCTACCCGGGCGCTGGTTTGAGCGGCCAGCAGCAGAAGAGCAGAGATTGAAGAAGACGACGGCCGCTGGATGGCCATCCAACAGCCACTAGCCAGGCCAAACTTTTTAGGGAAGCCTCAAATCTGTGGAAAATAGCATACAGCCCAATGTGCCGACAACCTCGATAGGAGCTGCACATATATCGCTCTCGTGGCACACCGGATTGTCCAAACTTCCGTAGGCGAACCCAGAGTTGCCCTCGGTACACCGGCGGTCGACGGTTTGGACCAGCACTCACGACGAGCACCGCCCGGGGTAAATATGATGACCCTTGAGAGCGCGACTCCCAAGGGAAAAAGGGCTAGGTGAGGAAAATGTAAAACCAAGGTTGGGCCTTGCCGAGGAGTCTTATTCAAAGCGAACTGTCAAGGGGGTCCTATAAATCACCCGACCGCTAGGGACGCAAAATCCGGGAACATAATACCGATATGACGGAAACTAGGGCGGCAAGAGTGGAATAAAACACCGGCATAAGGCCGAGCCTTCCACCCTTTACCAAGTATATAGATGCATTAATTAAATAAGATATATTGTGATATCCCAACAAGTAAACATGTTCCAACAAGGAACAACATCTCCATGTTCCAACAGGGAACAAACTTCATCTTCACCTGCAACTCACAACGCTATAAGAGGGGCTGAGCAAAGCGGTAACATAGCCAAACAACGGTTTGCTAGGAAGGGTGCAAAAGGTTAGAGGCTGACATGGCAATTTAAGGTGCTTGAGGAACAAGTGATAGGTAGCGAAAGATAGCGATAGAATGAAAACAACTAGCATAGCAATGATAGTAGTGAGATCCAGGGTAGCGGTCATCTTTCCTGAAATCCCGCTAGGAAGAAGAACGAGTCCATGAAGAAGACGAACAGATGAAGCCGAACCAAGCGTAGACAAACGAATCCTCACGATCGCAACGAAACAGGAACTAACAAGAAGAAGCACACAACATAGTAAACACACCACACATAGACAAGACATGATGCACAACAAGCATGATGCATGACAAAGGCTACATGAAGCTACTCATGGCAAGAGATGATGCAAACAAGAGCAACACATCAAGGCAAGTTTAAATGAGGCCGGGGACAACATAGAACAATTCCGGTAAGTCCTCATATGCAAATTTAGAAATTGGTCCAGATCTGAATAAACCTTAAGTTCAAGTTGTTAAACAGCAAGTTAAGTTGCACCGCAATGATCTACACGAAATTCTAGTCAAGTTACATATAAAGTTCATTAGATTCGGAGCTACGACCTAGAAGATATGAGCAAAACAAGTTAAACATGGAATTGATGCAAAATGCACCCAAACATCAAGCAAACACCTCAAAACATGGATGCAACATGATAATATGAAGCTACATGCAAAATCAAGCAAGTTTCATATAGAGCACACTCAAAACGGAGCAACGGTTCAACACAGACACCCAATACAAGTCATAGCAACAATCTGTCCAAAACAGCAACTAGGCATATTGCAAGCATCAAAACAACATGCTACAGGACCTCAACAAGAAAACAAAAGGCATGGGCATGATGTACAGGTAAAGCATGACAAAACATGAACACTGAGCTATCTCCAGAAATCACTAGAACATGCTCAAAAGGACATGGCAAGATTGCAAATAATAACAGCCACCATTAATGTAAATAACATCAAAGTTGCAATGTTTAGAGCTATAAAAAAACATGCTACAAGAACTTATCATAGCAAACAAAGACATGGCATGAATCTACTCAAAGCATATGACAAAAGTCCCTTACTGACCATGAGCCAAAAGGGATCAGAAAATATGATGGCACCCATGTAAACATGGCAAGTTATATGACAGAGTCATACATGGCAGGAACAACAATAAGTAGGCATGTTGGTTAGATTGAACCACTCACCACAGAGCAATACATGGCATGGCAAGGAAACCAACAGTAAGAAGAAATGGCATAGAAGCTATACATGGAAAGAACAACATCATAGCATACACGGATCAACTACAACAACCTTGGCAAAATTGAATAACATGTAAACAACCTGCCAGGAAACATTTTATAGCAAAAGTAGAGCTCGATTGACTCGAGCTATGGCACTCCCTAATTGCAAACAAGGGCATGGATGGATAGAGAATAACCATATGTTCAAAACATCCTTACTGAAGTATCTCAAAATAAGCATGGATCTCTCTGTAGCATCAAGTTAACATGGCATAAAAATATCAAGAAAACAGGGCTGAAATCAGAACATCATGAAGCCTAGTTTGCATGCTTGTGCTAGTCACCACAGAGATCACCAAAATACATGGCATACACCCCTGTAAAGATGGCATGGCATATTACAAAACACATGTAGGACTAAAGTTCATAGGATGCACACATCAATCATGGCAAAAATGACAAAAGTGCATGTTCTGATAAGAATCTGAAACTAACATCACATAGCCCTCTTCTAACAGCATTTCGGGCATCAATATGAGCTCAAATGTAAATGACGCAATGAGATGAAATGATTTACTCATCGAGACGAACAATTTTACATATTACACGCCCAAAACGGAGCTACGGATGCAGAGTTATGATGCGATGCAAATGCATAAAAATACTGGAAACTACGGGGACTTAGCAGTTTTCTCACCCCGGGGAAAAAGTCAACCGTGGCACGGAGATCAAGGATGGCCGGGATCTCGCCGGAGCTGAGGGAGAGGAAGCCGGGGGAGGTGGATCCGGCCGACCCCTGGCCGGATCTGGCCGGAGGAGGGCACGGGGACGCGGAGGAGGCCGGAGGGAGGGCGCGCCACGGGCGGCGCCGGATGCGGCCGGAGGCGATCGCCCGGGCGCGACGAGGGCGGACGGCGGCGGCCGGTCGGGACGGGCGCGGGTGGAGAGCCGCGCTCGGCAGGCGCGACGGAGCGGGAGGCGCGGGCGGAGCGGGCCGCGGCGGCGGGCGGCGGGTCGCTGGCGGGCGGAGCTGGGCGGCGCGCGGCGCGGCGCGGCGCGCGGCGCGGCGCGATGCTGGGCGCGCCCGGAGGCAGACGGCGGCGGGGCGCGGTTCGCGGTTTCTATCCGGTTTCGCGGGCCGCAAGGCGACAGGGGCTCCGGCGGACACGTGGCGCACACGGGTTGGACGGGGGCGGCGGTGCGGACATGTCCGGCCGATATGGACATGTCCGGCGGCGGGAGGAGGACGAAAGCTAGGGTTGCACCGCGAATTTCGGAGGGGAGGTGTATTTATAGGTAGAGGGAGCTAGGAGAGTCCAAATGAGGAGCGGCTGCCACGCGATCGTGATCGAACGATCGAGAGCATGGAGGGAGTTTGGTGGGTTTTGGGCCATTTTGAAGGGTGTTGGGCTGCAAAGAGAAAGAGGCTTTACGACACCCTGTTAACCGCTGAGTATCAAACGACCTCCAAATGGAACGAGACTTGACAGCGGTTCACCGGTGCTATATCAAGGTCGCTTGACAAACCTCGGTCCATTCCGAGACCGCTTAACACCCGCATACCTAAAAGAGGTAAAAGGAGCGCCGGAGACATAGGAGTGCCGGATTGCAAAACGGACAACGGGAAAATGCTCGGATGCATGAGACGAACACATATGAAAAATGAGATGCACATGACGACATGATATAAAATGTAGATGATTACATGGAAAAGTGCAACACGCAAGCAAATGACATGGCAACGACGATTTAATAACTCGACGGACACCGGCGATCGAATCCGGGCGCTATAACACTCCTCCACTAATAAGAGATCTCGCCCCGAGATCTTAGGACCGAGACGGAAGAGAAAAGGGATGAGGCGAAACAAGAACTCAAGATAAGAAGCAAGAATCGAGAGCACTCGATAAGAATAGAGGAACGACGAGAATGACGAGAATCGAAAGCTCACGGAATCAGATAGACTATGAAACAACTCGTTCTAACCGGAGTGGTTAGAATGAGAAAAGAAACGAATAAGGCTGAAAAGGATTTAGGCAGCACCGCTGAAACATGGAAGGAAAAGAACACGAGCTTCACACGATAGAATGACACTTGACGAGATGAACAATGCATTGCCTCCTAAGAATTGAAAAAATGAATTTAAAGAAACTTAGAAGGAAGGGTTGAACGGAGTTGTTGAGAAAATCAACAACTAAAAGAATAAGCTTGTTGTGGACTTATGGAAAACATCTCAAAATTATGAGCTGATCGCCACCACAAGTGGAAAAGATTAAATAGCTGAGAATGACGAAAAATGCAAAACTTCACTTCAGAAGAAAATGAAGAATTATTTGCTCTTCAAGACGCGAGAAGAAAAGATACTTGAACTCCGCCAACAAAATCTTGATGAACTCTTGAAGAAAGAATTAAATCATGAAGAACCACCATGAAGAACTCCGGTGATAAAAGGATGATGAGATAAAATTGAAGGATGAAAGAATAAGATGAGCATTGCGATGATTTAGATGGAGGTTCCGACGAAATGGCTGAGGAAATTGAACTCCGGAGAAGAAAAGATGAAAACACTTGGAACTAGAATTTATTCGTCAAGAACAAACTCCGAAGAAAAGGATTAATCACTTGGATGAAATAAGAATAAGATTTATTGTATGCTTATCCTTCATCAAATTAAATTGATGACAAGCAATGGATTTGCATACTACTTATTCTTCTTGAAAAGGATTGAGAAGTGACATATCGCAAACTTGAGAAGGACTTCATGAACCGCCGGTAGGATTGAAAAGAACGAATGGATTAATATGATAAACAAGGAAAAGAATCTTGAACGAACCACCGTAAGAATTTGGAAATGACTAACGAAAGAGAATGAATCGCCGGGAAAAATTAGAAAATCCCAAAGATACTTGAGGGAATTTAGATACAAGAGAATGAAGAGATCATGAACTGATTAGAGGATATTTGAACGATGCACCGAAATAATTGGATAACGGTAGCTGAAATGTGAGGACGAAGAATTCTTCTGGAACGATGGCCTCCGGTGAAAAGAAAATGGGAAAACAACTCCTGACATACTCCAGATGGGTAAGAAAGAATAGCTGACAAACGGAATAATTCGAGAGGATAGCATGAAGCTAGAACCACGAATCTTCGGGAGAACGGACAAGATTTAAGAGAAACTCTACTTCGTTCTTCAAAGTTGAGAATGACGACGAGAAGCACCATCAAAATTGTTGAGGTACTCCGGAAGAATGATAAGCGAAGAGGTTGAGCCAACAATGAAATTATTCGAAATCGATCTTGGAAAAGGCAAGTGACTGATGATATTCATTCTTACGTCACACTTGAAAAGAATTTGGGAATAACTCCGGGGAATTAAAAGAGTCAGGTAAGATCCTCGAAAAGACCTGTGGGTTAGGCCCATCAATAGATAACACCGCCGGAAAGGATTGTTGAAGATATAGATGATGCACCGTAACAATTGAAATATTTGACCGAGGTGACAACCTCAATTAATTGAACACAAACGAATCTCCCGAGATGTCTTGAACACTCCGAATGATAAATCAAGCAGAGGCTAACGAGCAAAGAGAACACTTCGAAGGAAAATAATATGATTAACCCGAAAAACTTGAATTGAGTCCACCGGAGAACAAAAGAGATGAAGAATGACGAACTAGACGAGAATTCACTGGTTGAAATGATTGAGGGAAGATTGAAGAGGCTCCACACGAATGAAATTGATGGTCGAAAAAGACTCAGGCTCCGGGAATAAGAGGGTGGGAGGGTGGGAAAACAAAGGCAACTTGGAAGGTGGAATCGACGAACAACTTGGAGAGAAAACACCGGTTAAAATCATTGAGGAAAGAAAGCAAAGACTTCGCATGAGTAGGATGGATACTCGGTTACGGACTCCGGTTCCAAGGAGAAAAAGGGTGGGCGGGTGGGAAAAGAAAACAACTAAGGATTGAACTTGGCGAAGAAGAAGAGGCTCGAGTCAACTTGACGGGAAATGCACCGGATGCAAAGAGTTGAGGAACAACGATCGAAAAACCAACTGCGTGATCCTAAAGAAAAATTTGAAAGGGAAGAGAAGTAATTCAAAACACCTACGTCAAGATTCCTTACCAGAGCGACGAAGGGGCTGAGGAGTAAAAAGAATTCCTACTCTCCGATATAACTAGACTCTGAAAACAGTTTTATTCTAGACTCAATCAAGGCCAAACTACATGATCAATCAAGGGGCTCCTAAGGTTGGTCGAGGCTCGATACCAACTTGTCACGCCCAATATGCTACCCTATCCAAAGGAACTCGACGGTCCCACCAAGGATAGACCCAGATATTGGAACGCTTTTGCAAGGTGGATATCATTACATCAACATTACATAATAGTGGGGATACATCCAAAACATACAATGTCACATGAATACAACAATACAACATACAAGATCAACATCCGACTACGGATGAAACATAAACAGAAACTCAAATGACATCCACCTCATAGCCCAGGCTGCCGACCGAACCTATCCCCGATCGACGACGAAGAAGAAGAACTCCAACACAAGCAAACATCGCCTCGGCATTAACATCGCATAACCTGTACATGCAACTGGTGTTGTAGTAATCAGGAGCCACGAGGACTCAGAATCCCATTACCATGGGTATCAAGACTAGCAAAGCTTAATGGGTAAGGAAGAGGTAAAGTGGTGAGATTGCAGAAGCGACTAAGCAAATATGGTGGCTAACATACGCAAATGAGAGCGAGAAGAGAAACAAAGGAACGGTCGTCAACTAGTAATGATCAAGAAGTGATCCTGAACTCCAACTTACGTCAGACATAACCCAGAAACCATGTTCTCCTCTCGATCAACCCCGAAAAGAGACACTCACAGTTATGCACACGGTTGGTGTATTTTAGAAGAGTTTACTTCAAGTTTACTACAACCGGATATTAACAAATTCCCATCTGCCACATAACCATGGCACGGCTTTCGAAAGTTTATACCCGCAGGGTGTCCCAACTTAGCCCATGATAAGCTCTCGCGATCAACGAAGGATATTCTTCTCCCGGAAGACCTCGATCAGTCTCGAATCCCGCTACAAGACATTTCGACAAAGAATAAAACAAGACCAGAAAGCCACCTCAATGTGCCGACAACCCGATAGGAGCTGCACATATCTCGCTCGTGGCACACCGGATTTTCCAAACTTCCGTAGGCGAACCCGAGTTGCCCCGGTACACCGGCGGTCGACGGTTTGGACCAGCACTCACGATGAGCACCGCCCGGGGTAAATATGATGACCCTTGAGAGCGTGACTCCAAGGAAAAAAGGGCTAGGTGAGGCAAATGTAAAACCAAGGTTGGGCCTTGCCGAGGAGTCTTATTCAAAGCGAACTGTCAAGGGGGTCCCATAAATCACCCGACCGCTTAGGGACGCAAAATCCGGGAACATAATACCGATATGACGGAAACTAGGCGGCAAGAGTGGAATAAAACACCGGCATAAGGCCGAGCCTTCCACCCTTTACCAAGTATATAGATGCATTAATTAAATAAGATATATTGTGATATCCCAACAAGTAAACATGTTCCAACAAGGAACAACATCTCCATGTTCCAACAGGGAACAAACTTCATCTTCACCTGCAACTCACAATGCTATAAGAGGGGCTGAGCAAAGCGGTAACATAGCCAAACAACGGTTTGCTAGGAAGGGTGCAAAAGGTTAGAGGCTGACATGGCAATTTGGGAGGCTTGAGGAACAAGTGATAGGTAGCGCAGCATAGCGATAGAACGAAACAACTAGCATAGCAATGATAGTAGTGAGATCCAGGGTAGCGGTCATCTTGCCTGAAATCCCTCTAGGAAGAAGAACGAGTCCATTAAGAAGACGAACGGATGAAGCTGAACCAAGCGTAGACAAACGAATCCTCACGATCGCAACGAAACAGGAACTAACAAGAAGAAGCACACAACATAGTAAACACACCACACATAGACAGGACATGATGCACAACAAGCATGATGCATGACAAAGGCTACATGAAGCTACTCATGGCAAGAGATGATGCAAATAAGAGCAACACATCAAGGCAACTTTAAATGAGGCCGGGGACAACATAGAACAATTCCGGTAAGTCCTCATATGCAAATTTCGAAATTGGACCAGATCTGAATAAACCTTAAGTTCAAGTTGTTAAACAGCAAGTTAAGTTGCACCAGGATGATCTACACGAAATTCTAGTCAAGTTACATATAAAGTTCATTAGATTCGAACTACGCAGAAGATATGAGCAAAACAAGTTAAACATGACATTGATGCAAAATGCACCCAAACATCAAGCAAACACCTCAAAACGTGGATGCAACATGATAATATGAAGCTACATGCAAAATCAAGCAAGTTTCATATAGAGCACACTCAAAACGGAGCAACGGTTCAACACATACACCCAATACAAGTCATAGCAACAATCTGTCCAAAACAGCAACTAGGCATATTGCAAGCATCAAAACAACATGCTAAAGGACCAAAACAAGAAAACAAAAGGCATGGGCATGATGTACAGGTAAAGCATGACAAAACATGAACACTGAGCTATCTCCAGAAATCACTAGAACATGCTCAAAAGGACATGGCAAGATTGCAAATAATAACAGCCACCATTAATGTAAATAACATCAAAGTTGCAATGTTTAGAGCTATAAAACAACATGCTACAGGAACTTATCATAGCAAACAAAGACATGGAATAAATCTACTCAAAGCATATAACAAAAGTCTCTTACTGACCATGAGCCAAAAGGATCAGAAAATATGATGGCACCCAAGTAAACATGGCAAGTTATATGACAGATTCATACATGGCAGAACAACAATAGTAGGCATGTTGGTGAGCTTGAACCACTCACCACAGAGCAATACATGGCATGGCAAGGCAACCAACAGTAAGAAGACATGGCATAGAAGCTATACATGGCAATAACAACATCATAGCATACACGGATCAACTTCAACAACCTTGGCAAAATTGAATAACATGTAAATAACCTGCCAGGAAACATTTTATAGCAAAAGTAGAGCTCGATTGACTCAAGCTATGGCACTCCATAATTGCAAACCAGGGCATGGATCGATAGAGAATAACCATATGTTCAAAACATCCTTACTGAAGTATCTCAAAATAAGCATGGATCTCTCTATAGCATCAAGTTAACATGGCATAAAAATATCAGCAAAACAGGGGCTGAAATCAGCAACATCATGAAGCCTAGTTTGCATGCTTGTGCTAGTCACCACAGAGATCACGAAAATACATGGCATACACCCCTGTAAAGATGGCATGGCATATTACAAAACACATGTCGGACTAAAGTTCATAGGATGCACACATCAATCATGGCAAAAATGACAAAAGTGCATGTTCTGATAAGAATCTGAAACTAACATCACATAGCCCTCTTCTAAAAGCATTTCGGGCATCAAGATGAGCTCAAATGTAAATGATGCAATGAGATGAAATGATTTACTCATCGAGGCGAACAATTTGACATATTACACGCCAAAAACGGAGCTACGGATGCAGAGTTATGATAATGGCGAAAATACATAAAAATACCGAAACTACGGGACTTAGCAGTTTTCACCCCGGGAAAAGTCAATCGCGGCACGGAGATCGAGGATGGCCGGGATCTCGCCGGAGCTGAGGGAGAGGAAGCCGGGGGGAGGTGGATCCGGCCAACCCCTGGTCGGATCTGCTCGGAGGAGGGCACGGGGACGCGGAGGAGGCTGGAGGGAGGGGCGCGCCACGGGCGGCGCCGGATGCGGCCGGAGGCGCATCGCCCGGCGCGGGCGAGGGCGGACGGCGGCGGCTGGTCGGGACGCTGGCGGGCGGAGAGCCGCGGCCGGCAGGCACGGACGGAGCGGGAGGCGCGGGCGAGGCGCCGCCGGCGGGCGGCGGAGCGGGCTGGCGGCGGCGGCCGGGCGCCGGGCGGCGGGTCGCTGGCGGGCGGAGCTGCTGGCGCTGGAGGCTGCCGGGCCCGGGAGGCGACGGCAGGGGATTGGCTCACATGGCCCCTATCCGGCCTTCAAGGGCCGCGGGCGGACGGGGCTCAAGGGACACGTGGCGAGCACGGGTTGGACGGGGGCGACGGCGCGGACATGTCCGGCCGATATGGACATGTCCGGCGGCGGGAGGAGGAAGAAAGCTAGGGTTGCACCACGAATTTCGGAGGGGGAGGTGTATTTATAGGTAGAGGGAGCTAGGAGAGTCCAAATGAGGAGCGGTTTTCGGCCACGCGATCGTGATCAAACGACCGAGAGCATGGAGGGGAGTTTGGTGGGTTTTGGGCCACTTTGGAAGGGTGTTGGGCTGCAAAGAGAAAGAGGCTTTACGGTTACTCTTGCTAACTGCTGAGTATCAACGACCTCCAAATGGAACGAGACTTGACAGCGGTTCACCGTGTTATACCAAGGCCGCTTGACAAACCTCGTCCATTCCGAGACCGCTTAACACCCGCATACCTAAAAGAGGTAAAAGGGAGTGCCGGGAGACATAGGAGTGCCGGATTGCAAAACGGACAACGGGGAAAATGCTCGGATGCATGAGACGAACACGTATGCAAAATGAGATGCACATGACGACATGATATAAAATGCAGATGATGACATGGCAAAGTGCAACACGCAAGCAAATGACATGGCAACGACGACGAATAACTGATGGACACCCGGCGCATCGAATCCGGGGCGTTACATCAGCCTCCCACCAAGGTGGGTCCCAGCTAGCAGGGGGAGTATTCATTTTTTTGTGCGTAATAAGGAGGCACTTCCGTGGGTCCGAGCCGACAGCGGGGGGACGTTTTTTCAAATACGGTGGCCCGCCGTGGGTCCCAGCAGTGTGGGCAAAAGTTTTTTCGCAAAATACGGTGGCCCGCCTAGTGGGTCCCCGCCGCCGCTTGAGGAATCATTATTTTCCGCTGTAATAAGGAGGCACTTATTTGCAGCGGACGTGGACCCAGCCGAGACTTCCACGATAGTATACTCGATGGAAGTCGCCTGACCACGCTGACCTCGCCGCCCGCTGCATGCATGCATCCATGGGCAGTGCGCCCCACCGCCAGCCTTCACGCACAGTCATCTTCCGGCGACTCTCGGTTGTTGACTATGTTGACTACACCGCGGTCGAGCGCACCTGATCGGAACGACCCGGAGATGGGGAAGACGGGCAGTGGAGTCACAAACGGAGAGGAGGGAAACTTCATCGTTCGGCGCGCGCAAAGATAACCACGGTGCTTTCCCACGGAGACAGGAGCAAGAACAGAGGTTGAAGAAGGAGCACGGTTGTTGGATTAACATCCAACGGTCCAGCTGCTAGAATCATTTGTTGATTGTTGACAAAGCCGCATGCGACACGCCCGCTTAGCAGGCCCACAAGTCACCACCAAATCGACGGGTCCCAGCTTATCAACGGATGAATAATTTTTTCGCAAAACAAGGGGCACTTCCTTCCGTATAAGATACAACCGTGGGTCCCAAATGTCGTGGAGGAAACATTTTTCAGCTTAATAAGGAGGAACTTTCTCATGCGGCGACCATGGACCTCGTGAGTCCCAAACCGCCGGGCTCTCCACGATAGTCCTTTTTCGATGACTCGCTTGTTGACCACGCCGACCGAACACAGCGAGGCGGTGGATTTAAGGCGAGGCCCCTTGACGGGAACGACTCGGAGATGGGAAAACGCGCAAAGGAGTCACGATTGAGAGGAGGAGAAGGGTTATAACTGGTTCTATTGCAATTCATATCAAACTCAGGTTCACAGGACACGTTCATATTCATAGCCAACATTCACTATCAACAACTCAAAAGATTCATATATACACAAGCTCAGCATATCTATGCATCCAAATGCTTGATAGATCACACGCCAATATTCATACATAATTCACAAAAAGATTCAGATATACACATGTTTAGTATGTTTATGCATCCAAATGATTGAGATCACAGCCAATATGATCCATGGACGAACTTTAATTACCTAGGGTACAGACTGGTAAATGGTGTTCAATCAGAGGTACTTCTTGCTAAAATTAGTTCTTGTACGAGTAAACTTTCGAGTACATAAGAGGCAGCACAAACAATCTGAACTTTTCGTGTAGGTTTATCCTCAAATAGTGGCCTCGTGCCGACGGAGGTTTGAGAAACTTGGCCACTACTTTCATCCAACTAGTTTACTGGCTCATCTTGGTCCTCAGATCTCGCCAAAATTCTACATTGCGCATTTAGAAAGGAGGCGGTTGAGAAAATGAACCACCCAAATTTTTGTGTAGTTCAAGTGAAATGGAGCATCCTTGGCGTGCATCGATTAAGTCCCGATGAATATATGCGCCAACCAACTTGTCCGGAATCTTTAGACTCCATGCCATATAGTTCGCTACCATATGTGCCGATAACCAAAAGGCACAAGTTGGGACCAAAGATCGGACTGTGTTTTTCGGGCTATGCACCAAGCAATATTTTTAGCGCTCACTCTCCTAATGCTTGAGTTTGACAATTGGTTGACGCCGTTGATACCGAATGAATATAGGCACTTCTTGTCAACATCGATGCTTGTCCGAGTGAACTTTGGAGTACATAGCAGCAGATAAGTACCTGTCCGTCGGATCATTTTGTGCAGTTCTACTGAAATCACTCGATGTAATGATTTGCCATGAAGTTTAGGCTCCAAATTACTCCTTTATGGAATCGGCAAACAGTAGCACAATACCAAATTACCAATACATATGACAGCACAATAATCAGGATAAAGACCAGACTAACCTGTGTGAGGTAGCATATCAATTACTATTTCTTTGACCGAAGTCGAGATAAGCCAAGCGACTAACAAGAAAGGAAGAAAGCAAGCGGATATTAGCGATCGACAGAAAGGATGTAAGCTGTCGAGGCAATGAAGCACCCAAAGTTTTTATGCAGCCCACCAAAATCGAGCATCCTGCTGGCACATATATTGAGAGAGTGAGATTACTGTAATAGTGGGACTAGTTGATGAAACATACACTAACAAATAGAAGCACCTCATTATCTTAATGGGTAAAGTTAGCAACATAGTAGTCTTGCTTAAAGAGAGGTATTAGTTTATTTAATCAGGCCAATTAGCTCAACTCAACACTCAAAGCATTGCCATTTATCATAGGTTGCAAAACTTAAAAGTGCAAAGATAAAGGAGTTTCTCATGACAAGAGTAACGATACAAATAGAGATGACAAGAACTAATATGGATGAAGGCCTTAGGTCTGCATCAACCTCGAGAAAAAGCTTATTCATGTAGTCCCATAAGAGATGATAAAGCACTCACTAGAATCACACAATAGTATATATTTTTGTGCACTTCAAATGTATGGTTGAAATCACTCTTGTTTACCAAAGGCTGAGATTATATCGAAGATTATCAAGAACTTCCAAAGAGAGTTAAAGCACCGGCTGGGATACAGCTTCATTGTATTGTCTTGTGTAGTTCCACTAAAATGTATGATTGGCACAACATGATCCCTGTTTGCACAAGTAGGAACAAGGTGAAACCTTCATTAGCTTAGTGAGAAAGGATAGGAAGACATTAGTATATTACTCAAACAGTAGCATCAAATTGTTGATGGACAATACACAAAACATTGCCTCATTGGACCAATGGCAATAAATTGACATGAAAAATAATAGCACTATTATGTCATGACACTAATAATATTCCCTCCCTGCTCCACCACATGATTCACCTCCATAGACAAACATTCACACGTACATGATTCAGCATAGGGTCCTACTAAAGATTTTTTAACTCCAACAGAAAATTAGGCAAGAATAAATTAGTGGTACTTAAGTGCTCCTAATTAATTAAGTGAGACAAAGAAGTGGGAGGGCTCCCTGGAGGATCATCTCACATGTAAGGTAGTCGCTGTTTGAGCCCTTGAATAGCCTCGATCGAGGCCTCCGGCTTCAGCAAGATCGCCTTGGCATCGCTTATTCTTCTTCTTCTTCCTCTTCATGCTATGTTTCTCTTTCTCCTCACCAGCTTGGTGAAACCAAGTACATGATTGGCCTTCTAATTCATAATTGGTTTTGTCAAGGAGGGAGTACAAGTGTACTAGTAAAAACAGCATTATTTTCTCATGGTAGTCGGAAAATAGAGATGAACACATGCATTAAATATCATTCTTACCTAAAGGAAGGTTATTGCACCAATATGGATGATGAGGATTGGAACACATACCTCCCTTTGTGCAGTTCCACCAAATGAACCAACTGCTCCATCTCGACATTCCAGCTTAAACAAAGACAAAAGTCACTTCTTTAAGAAGAGTTTTGTGCAAAGGCACCAAAAGGTCACAACAACAACCAGTGAATTGATATCCTGTTTGCACAAAAGGCACAGAGGAAACAAATGAGTCTCAAACAATTACAGGAAAAAACATTTGGCTAAACTTGTCGAGTCTCAACAATTACAGTGCAAAAAACAGGGCATGGCTTCATTTTTACCAGGACATTATATTAAGAACAGCTAAGGCCATGCTCGTTCAAAGGTTTGGTGCAAGATTATTGTAGGAACACAATTCCTACCGTATTCTTTTCCTTCCAACTGCTCGAACACGGAAAGTTGAATAGTGTTTCATAGGAAAGCTGGTCCGTAGTACCGATTCCATCGGATTAGAAACATCCACGCTGCTCATTTTTGGGCGAAGCCCGAGGCGGGCGCGCTACTATGCGCTAGACAGTCAGCTGTGCTGTGTTTGCCGGAATAAAAAATCAACCTATGTGTGGTACGTGAGGTGAGGACAAGAGTAGTCACTGTGGCAGCTGAATAAACAAATAGCATCTCATACCGCCAAGCATGCTACTCTAAAAACAAATATGTACATTTCATAGTCTATCCAACACATTCTCTTGAGAGTTTCCTCCGTTCGCTGTTCCATAGTTTTATACCTACATTCCTTTCCTATTCCTCTATTTTCATCAAGACCTATGTTTTCTGCCCCTTTATTCTGACCGGAGCCTAAATATTTGGTATAAGGGCATGGGACAGTGGGTGCACCAGTAGTACAACACCATGTACGTAAACAGGGGAATAAAGTGGTGATTCATAGTTTGTTGCCACGAGAAACAAACATCCAAGAAACATATCTGTGTTGGTCCCATTTTTGTTCACTCTAGCCACCTACTCCTATGTGTGGATAGCAAATCTTGTCCTGGTCATACCACTGTGTACATCGTTACCCCTATATTTCCCTTTTTCACCAAGAGACCGTTGATGATTCAGTCCAGACTGCCGTGGTTCTAAGCCCGACAAGAGAATGGGGGTAGGTATGGAGAGGCAAGATCCTAGCCATGGAGTAGTTGTACACGCAAGATGTTTACGAAGTTCAGTGCCCTTCTTGAGGAAGTAACAGCCCTACATCTCGGAGCCCGGAGGCGGTCGATCAGATTATGTTCAGATGAGTTACAGGGGTGTGAACCCTGACACCGAGGAGGGGGTGGCTCATATAGAGTTCGCTGCACTCCCTCCGCCCTCGCTATGCAGGTTTAAAGGTACATTAAGATAGGGGTTACCGGTAACGCCTACATAAAGTGCTATGATGACCATAAAAGCTACTTAATGACCGACCGCTTGGGTGCAGATCGGCTTTAGATCTCCCGGTGGTCGAGTGGTTGGCTTCATGGTCGAAAGTGTCTTCCAGCTTGGTCGAGTGGAACTCTTCCGTGTCGATCGAAAGGCGTTTCTTCTAGAGATGTCCTTGGGAGGGTGTCTTAGACAGGTCCATGACCCTACCCTAGGTATATGACTTCATCATTAGCCCCTAATGGATCGAGGTTTGAGTGGGGAAGGAGTTGAACATACTCCCACTCATTCTTGTGCTGCAATTGTATCTTGTCTTGGATCAAATGGACTTAAGTGACGACATCAACTTTTTTTCACGCTTTGATCCATTCTTTTGTATCCGCTGAAAGTGCCCGACATGGCGATTTCCAATGACAGACGGAGGAAATCTTTTGTCCGACGATTTGTTTCAAGGGCGCTGGATTTAGCGGGATTTGAATCTTCGGAAACAAGCGGACGGAGAGAGAGCCAGAGAATCGGACGGATAAGGCAAGGACGCCAATCTCCGCGCCACCTTTTTCTCCATGTATCGTGCGGGCGATCGCTAGGATTTGACAGATCGCCTGGCCTACCGGGTCACCACCGGAAGCAACCTCATGTAAGGCCCAGGACTAGGGTTTTTGAACATTATGCCTCTTTCCTCCTTCCTTCCTCAGATTCATCCGCCGCTACCGCATCCACCTCCGAATCGTTGCTCCACGCTGCCTCCGCCGCGCATAATGGTGAAAGAAAAGACGGCGGCTTTGAACGGGCGAAGAAGGCGACGGCGAATGGCGGGGGGCGACCAGACGGGCAGATCTCGTCAAGGGCCGGTTTGTCTGGGCTGATCCAGGCGATCGATTCGCCGACCATCCGCCAGAAAGATCTTGACGACCTGGTTAATGAAGGACTGATCCTCATGGATCAGCGAGGCTTCGGGATGGAGGGCAGCGCAGCCTTAGGAGGGTGAGTGCGCCCTCTTAGCCACTCACGCCGACCACGGGTTTTCTTTGCCGCCCCACCCTTTCTTTCGAGGATTTCTGAACTTTTTGGGGCACAACTCCACCACTTCACACCCAACTCTATCGTATCTCGCCGCTTTCATGTCTTTGTGTGAGAATTTTGGGTTGTCGGCCGATTGGGGCCTCTTCAAACACATTTTCACCGCGCCCCTGACGGTGAAAAAGGCCAATCCAATGACGAGAGAACCCAAGTGATTCAGATGTGGGGGTCTTGGGGTCCAAATGAGAGGTAAGAGTGCTTTTCCACCATGGTCCTTCCCGAAGTCGGTTCGAGGGTGGCAATGACCTGGTTCTATCGCCAAGGCCAGCCGACGCCAGGGCAGTCGACTGGACTCCCTCCTTTCTCCATGGATCGAGTGAGCAAGCCGTCCTCTCTGAAGGTGGTCCCGGAGGAGAAGGGTCAGGTCAAGGTTTTGGTCGAGCGTGTAGTCCAGCTCATCCGTGACGGGGTGAGTGGTATGGATCTTCTAGAGGTTTTTCTTCGACGGCACATCATGCCACTTCAGTATCGAGACCATCCGATGTGGATGTATTCTGGCACTGATGACACCACTTGGGTCCACCCGGAGGAGGTCGAGGATGCCACACTGGAGAGATGGATGACCGCCATCACGGGAACAAAGATAACCCCGAGGAGCTGTGGAGGATCCTCCACTCGACCAATCGCATGCTTTACAAGGTTCAATCTCGTATCTTTGACTCTCTCGCCATCTGGCCTTGTTTGCTTAAATCGGTCGAATCGACTTTCACCTTGTTTGTCTTCTTCTAGGTCACCACCGAGATGTACTCGATGCCCAACGTGGCGCAAGAACCAGCTTGAGGAGGAGGAAGGAGCGGAGGTGAAAGCCAGAGGAATGGCACCGATGGTGGGGGGGACGAAGATGACGACAGCCCGACGAAGAGGAGGAGGAGGAAGAGGAGGAAGAAGTCGACCCTCCTCGCATGGAAATGCAGTCAAAGCTCACCCATGACCTCGCCGAAGCGCCGTAAGGCTATCGCTACCGTCAAGCAACGATTTAAACGCCCTCGACGACCTCTCCGGCGCCGATCGAAAAAGCGCCGGCAACCCCGATGACGCTGCCGGTTTATAAAGGTTTTGCCTAAGATGAAGATGGCTATCCCCACTATTTCCGGGTACAATAGAACTTGAGCTTTTTGTTCAGCGAACATACTTTTTGGTCGACTTGTTGACCGATCAACTGATTTCTGAAATTGCTGCGCTGCCACCTCCGAGACCTCAACCAGAACGAAGACCAGAGATGGAAGATGTCATACTCTAATCTTGGTATGATCATTGTAATTTTCTTTGGTCGATTGGATTTCTTAACTTTGAATCTTTCCGTAGTCCCTCCTCATGTCATTGATCTCCCGATGATGATGATGAGGCGCCGCTGAGGCGGAGGAGAACTAAGAAGGCACCTGCCGTCAAGACCGCTCAAAGTTGCATCGATACCGAGGCGCTGGTTCATGAGGGTGGCAACACCACTGGACTTCGTGTCTTCACGCCAGTCACCGACGAGTATCCGCCTTCAACGCCGATCGCTGATCCGCTTTCCTTTTTCGCCACGCACCACGCCCCGGAGGACCAAGTGGTGTGCTAAGGAGGCTATACGCCAAGCGGGCCTCATGATGGAGCAGATGAAGGTGGTCCGGAAGCCAGCCAAGCGGCCTATGATGACAGCTCAGCTCTTCGAGCAACGCCCGTGTTAGTTGATCACCACTTGTTCTCGTTAGGATATGCTACCCGAAAAACTCTTCTTCCGAAGATTCAGATCTCGACACCCACCGGGTGTGTCGATTGAATTTTTGGACCGGTGGGGCATCGCTGAGTGCACCTGGGTGTAGTCCCCAAACTATGGTGGATCACGGCAATGACCGCTGTCTTTATACTTTGTATCTCTTTGATAACTTCTTCACTCGGTCTGGTCGGACCATGTCGAATGGAATTTGAAACCGTGGGGCACGCTGAGTGCACCCACCGGTGTAGTCCCCAGACTATGGTGGATCGCCGCAATGAATCGTAGTCCAAGAACTCCTTTTTTTTTTTCTTTTTTTATCTCTTTCGGTCGACTGATCGAACCGAGTCGGTAGGATCAGTGGGGGCACGCTAAGTGCACCCACTGGGTGTATTCCCCGAGACTACTGTCGAATATTTTGATTCGGTTGTAGTCTTAGAAACGCAATGATTTTTCTTAGTCATTCGAAAGTAACCTATATGTGACGTCTGTCGACTGATTCTTTGCAGAAATCTTGCGAGCTTGTGGCTCGATACACTCAATTGGAGAACAAACAGATCCAGCTCAACCTTGACTTGAGGCTTGCACAGAGAACTTGCGTAGGCAAGAGATGAAGCAAAAGGTATGGCTGGTGAGATCTTGACGACTGCTTTTGTTTTTTTGTCCTTCCTAATTCTCGACTCACCGTTATTTTGCGCATAAAATGGAGGAGGCTCAAGAAGAAGGATCATGACCTTGCCGAGGCGCAACAAACGGCTCTGAAAAAACCAAGCTCATGGAAGAGAAGTTGTCTTCACCGAAAACTTGAAGAAGAGAACGCCAATATCAAAGTTGCTCGGCGCGCCAACAAGGAGGTTAGCCGATCAAGAACTACAAGATAGCTCGAGCGACAAGGTCGGGCGAATCAAGGGAAGAGGAATGATCTAGAGGCTTATCTAGGAGGGCTCGCCAAGAAGCTATTCCTCATGCTTGAAGGTAATTCTCTTATCCGACCGACTTGTTACCACCGACTCATCATAGAACCATTAGCTTGAACTCGAGTTGTGTTTGCAGAATTCTGTCGTAACTTCGAGGAAGAGACTAGTCGAGTGGAGACAAGTCCGACCCCATTAACTCTCCCGTGAAGGATGAAGCTGCCATGAATGTGCTCCGACCGAGTCTCGTGGTTGTTGCTGTGGTGGACTACCTCGCCGATCAAGGTTGCGTGTCGCGGATCGACTCAACACTGCCAAAGTAAACACTTCAAAATGACCTAGAGTCTTTAATGACTCGATCGAATGATGTTCCAAGTCGAAAGTGCAGAATGGAAGAAGTCTTCGCCGATGTGGTGCAGATGTCGCCTGCCCCTGGTCCGCATTCATTGCAAGGAGGCGCGAGAGGAAAGGTTACGGCCCATCAAAGTTGCCAATACCAAGAAGTATGACTTCCGATCTTTCATGGAGACTTTCATTGGTGCTGCCACCGAATCGCTAATGGATGGACTCGACCAGCTCATCGCGCCTTCCAGCCTCCACCGAGGAGTAAAAACTTCTATGATTCGCTTTTAAATTTGCCTCAAATGCCGAAAGGATCCTCAGAATCGATAAACTTTAACATGCTTGAGGCCTGGGTACTTCGCATCCTTAGGATGTTATCCGAACTTTACTTATCGCTGAAATATGCTTTTGTTTGCCTTCGAGTGAACTTTGCTCTTCACTGGATTATGCTTCAATGCTTGAGATGCAGCTCGAGGTGGATCCAATGACCCACACTTCGCTGTTTTGCAAAGCAGGAGAAGGTAACAATGACCGCACCTCGACGCCCTTGTGGATCAGGAGGAGCGACGGTGTACTTGTGGCGCAGTTCAAGTAGAAGGCAACAATGACCTGCACCTCGCCGCCCTTATGGATCGGAATGGAGTGCACGTTGTACTTGTTGCGCGCAGTTCAAGGAGAAGGTAACAATGACCTGCACCTCGTCAGTCTCTTATGGATTGGAATTGATTTTGTACTTAGGCGAGTATTGACTGCAGCTAAGCCTCCGGTGGGAGGGTTGCTTCACTGTAGGATTTTTAAACTTAGGCTAGTACTCGATCAGCAGCTAAGCCCCGAGTGGGAGGTTTGCTTCCACCAGAGGATTTTTCAAACTTAGGCGAGCATCGATCTGTGCTAAGCCCCCAAGTGGGAGGTTTGCTCCCGCCGGTAGGATTTTTTAAACTTAGGCTAGCATCGATCTGTCGCTAAGCCCCGAGTGGGAGGTTTGCTCTCCACTGTAGGATTTTTAAACTTAGGCTAGCATCGATCAGCTTAAGCCCCGAGTGGGAGGTTTGCTCTCCACTGTGAGGTTTTCTCAAACTTAGGCGTAGCATCGAATCGTCATAAGCCCCGAGTGGGAGGTTTGCTCTCCACTGCAGGATTTTTAAACTTAGGCTAGCATCGACTACAGCTAAGCCCCGAGTGGGGGGTTTGCTCTCCACTGTAGGTTTTTTCAAACTTAGGCTAGCATCGATCATCAGCGAAGCCCCGAGTGGGAGGTTTGCTTCCACTGTAGGATTTTTCAAACTTAGGCAAGCATCGGACTGCAGCTAAGCCTCCAAGGAGGATTTTTGTGTCGTAGCTCAAGGGGAAGGCAACAATGACCTGCACTGTCAGCCCTTGCAAAGCGACATTGTATTAAATACTTAGGCGAGTACTTGACTGTAGCTAAGCCCCCTGTGGGAGGCTGGCCTCACTGTAGGATTTTCAAACTTAGGCGAGTACTTGACTACAGCTAAGCCCCGAGTGGGAGGCTGGCTTCTCACCTGTAGGATTTTCAAACTTAGGCGAGTACTTGACTGCACTAAGCCCCGAGTGGGAGGCTGGCCTCACCTGTAGGATTTTCAAACTTAGGTGAGTACTTGACTGCAGCTAAGCGCTTGAGTGGGAGGCTGGCTCGCCACTCGGTAGTATTTTCAGATACTTAGGAGAAACGGATTCAGAGTTAAGCCCCCGAGAGGGAGGCTGGCTCTCCACTGCAGGATTTTTTACAAACTTAGGCGAAACAGATTCGCGGCTAAGCCACCCACTGGGGGAAATTTCTTATGTAAACGAAAAGTAATAACAATCACTGGGAAAATTATATCATTCTTATCTTTGATAAATAAACTACAGAGATACTTTTATTACATCTCACCCGAGTGAGTTCTTAAGTGTAAAAGGGCGGAGCAGCTCCGCATTCCGTGCTCGAGGCTCATCAATCTGGCGCTCGACGCTGTAAAGATGGTAAGCTCCATTGTGGAGAACTTTGGTGACGATGAAGGACCTTCCCAAGTGGGAGCGAGCTTGTGGTTTCTCTGATACACTGAGGACCAAGTCCCTTCTTGAAAGGCTCGGCTCTTCACATTTCTAGCATGGAATCGACGCAAGTCCCGCTGATAGATGGTCGAGCGGATCAGGGCCATCTCTCTCCTCTTCAAGGAGGTCGATCGATCTTGCCGGGCTTGCTCCACTTCAGCTTCGAGTAGAGTTCGACTGGGTGCATTGTGAAGGTGTCACCGCAGAACTGCTTCAGCTCCATACACCATAAAGAATGGAGTTCTCCCTGCCGATCGATTAGGAGTGGTCCTTAATCCCCAAAGAACCGACGGAAGTTCGTTGACCCACGCCTCCCGCTGCATGCTTGAGGTCACGATCACGAGGTTTCGCCCTTTGAGAATTAGACCATTTGCTCGCTCGCTTGTCCATTCGACCGGGGTGAGCAATCAAGCATAGTCGAATTCGCTGCTCTCGAGAGGCTAAAAGGCTTTGAACTTGTCGGAATCAAAGTCCGAACCATTGTCAGTGATGATGCTGTGCGGAAGTCCATATCTGAATATCAACTCTCTGATGAAACTGATAGCAGTGCACACATCAAGGCTCTTGATAGGTTTAGCTTCGATCCACTTCGTAAACTTGTCGACTGCCACAAGCAAATGAGTGAAACCCTCTTGCCAGTCCTCAGTGGTCCAATCATATCCAACCCCCAAACAGCGAAAGGCCAGACGAGTGGAATGGTCTTCAATGCTGAGGCGGGTTTGTGTGACATATTGGAGTAGAACTGACATCCTTCACACTTGTCGACTATTTCCTTTGCCATTTCATTTGCTTTTGGCCAGTAAAATCCCGCCGTATGCTTTTAGCCACGATGGTCCGAGAGGACGATGGTGACCACAGTCCCCGAGTGGATATCATCAAGAATTACCCGACCTTCTTCCGGCGTTATGCATTTCGGCCGACTCACCACGCTTTCCGAACAACTATCCCTTGATCACAAGAAGGCCTTGGATCGGCGGACGATCTATCGAGCCTCTTCTTCGCTCTCCGGAAGCTCTTCCTCAAGATATACGTGATTTACGGCATCGCCGAAGTCGGGAGTGATGACCACGACTTCCATGATCAGGTCGACCACCGCTGGGACCTCAACTTCACCGGATCGCTGGCACTTTTTGGCTCAGGAGCTTGTTCAAAGGAAAG
This sequence comes from Aegilops longissima, assembly GCA_021605205.1. NCBI lineage: Eukaryota > Viridiplantae > Streptophyta > Magnoliopsida > Poales > Poaceae > Aegilops > Aegilops longissima. The sequence goes on from CM038676.1 coordinate 121,146,252, forward strand.
GATCCTCTTGAATCGACAAGCAGCGGATGTGCTCCAAAAATACATCACTAGGAATGGCTTCCTCTGGACCCCGTCTGATGTCAAACCGCGGATCTAGGGTAGGGGGTCCCGAATCTGCAAGCGCCTAGGCGGATGATAACAGGAGACAAGGGACACGATGTTTTTACACAGTGTTCGGCCCTCTCGATGGAGGTAATGCCCTACTCCCGCTTGATTAATATTGATGATATGGGTAGTACAAGAGTAGATCTACCACGAGATCGTAGAGGCTAATCCCTAGAAGCTAGCCTATGGTATGATTGTTGTTCGCCCCACGGACTAAAACCCTTCGGTTTATATAGACACCGAATAGGGTTAGGGTTACACAGTCCGCTACAATGGTAGGAGATCTACATATCCAGACGCCAAGCTCGCCTTCCACGCCAAGGAAAGTCCCATCCGACACGGGACGAAGTCTTCAATCTTGTATCTTCATAGTCTAGGAGTCCAGCCAAAGATGATAGTTCGCTATCCGGACACCCCTAGTCCAGACTCTCGAGTAGCCCTCAACCAGGCTTCAAGTGACGACGTAGTCCGCGCGCGATATTGTCTTCGCATTGCAAGGCGGTTCTCCTCCAATACTTCATAGAAGGTTTTGAACACAAGGATAGTGTCCGCTCGCAAAACAAGTTCCACATACTACCGTAGAGAGAATAACTTTGCACGATCTGTTGATTTATTCCGCGGCGTGACATCACACCACGGCCAGCCTTTATACTTAATCATTTTTACTGCTCCACCTCAGCCGCTTAGCAAGGCGGTTTTTGGCACGCCTTATCAAAGCGGAGATCGTGCCCCTTATTCCGGGATTCTCATCAATACGGACGGGTAACCCAACCGCGCCATTGATTACGGGCGCTTGGGAGATAAGCGAAGTTTTACCAGTCATGGGGGACGATAGCTTCGTTCCGTCCATATAAGGATAAGGATCCACCTTTTCACCCACGCCTTCTTCCTCCTTTGCCCATCCATTTCACAAGACTCGAGCTCTAGCGCCTAAGTCCGCACATCCACCTCAACCTTCTCCAACTATGTCCGAAGCGGAGGTAAGTGGATGGCCTCCTCCGCCACGAGGGGCACATCAAAGCTGCGGAAGGCCGGATACTTGTCCAAATGACATCGCAAGACCGGCCACCCGATGAGGGGCATCTCATTCCCACCCCCAGGCCCCATGAGAGGGTGGTGTTCTCACCCACTTCCTCCGCGGACTAGGTTTTCTACTCACCATTTGTCCGGGGCTCATGTTCTACTACGGCCTGGATTTCCACGATCCGCCCCAACTTCATCCTCAACATCTCGGCGCTTATCGTCAGTGCGTAGGCCTTCCTTCGCATCCAGCCCCACTTCGCTTATGGCTTAAGATCTTCAATGTCAAGTCAAGGTAGGGCGGCGGCCGCCGGAGTGCGGAGGCGCCATGGTTGGCAAGATGGCCAAAGTCCTATGGCTCGAGGGCCTTTGTGGAGACCATAAAGGTGGCAATCGGGTGGTTCTACATCACCGAGCCGCGCGACTCTCAATGGGCGGCGGCCCCCGAATTCCGATATGGTTTCCCCACACGGCTCACATCATGGAATGAGACGGGCCTGACGTGGCGGGATTCGGACGAGCTATCCGGACTCCAAACCTGCGTCCGAAACCTGGCGGACAAGAATCTCAGGCTTGTCAACGTTATCCAGGTGATGCTCATCCGCCGGATTCTCCCATGCCAACAACGGGCCTTCAAATTGTGGGAGTTCGATCCAGCACAACACCTATCTCTGAAAAGGCTCTTCGACACTATGTACGAAGATGCCTGGAAGGTGTTGTTCAAGGGCGCCGAGGTTCTACATCCGCCATCAAGATCGCGGATTCAGCTCGCAGCCAAGCCAGCGAGGTAAGTTATTTCACCCTTTATGGGACTCTTTTTCATAGTTTGACTCTATGCGGATCTAAAAGTCCCTAACCTTGACAGATCGGTTGAAGACGCCCGGACAGATTAACCGTCCGCCCTTTGCCGAAGACCAGCGGACGCCTCGATTGACGGCAAGATTGGCCCGCACCTCATGTGGTGCCGAGAAGAAGGCGAAGAAGAAGGCCACGGAACTCAAGGATCTCCCGCGCCAGTGTCTGTCGGAATCACCGCCGACAACTCGAGATGGAATCTCCTCCGAGGAAGAGGAGGAGGAAGAAGCCTCTCTCAGCCGGGGAGAGAAGAAAAGGAAGGCCGCCCATCCGGGAGGCCGGAGGGTCCAAGAAATGGAGGACCTTCCTCCGGACTTCTCCACCAACGCCGACAACGACGAGGAGGAATGGCCAACAAGGGCCAAGCCTCGCGAGATCGTGGCGTCCAGCATCGTAATAGTTCATGACTTTTATTTGCCGTGATAGTGTCTTCTAACGCTGAATATGACCATGCAGCCCTGCCGAGATGAGCTCGCCGCTTGCCGAGCGGCTCCTCGGGTTCGCCGGATGTGAATAGCACTTCACTTCCGATCGCCTTCTCTCTCCGCCGCCGACGACACCGCGGTGGAGTCCCAAAGGGGTCCAGCCAGAGGAGGTGGTCTCGAGGCGCCGCAAGGCGACCTCCTGCACTCCGGCGCAAGGGGGCAAAACCCAGAGGGCTCTAAGTCCGCCCTCATGGGACTCCGCATCGAACCTTCAGTGGTTCCAAGTCGACAAGCTGCCCTTCAGTAAGGCTGGTGACTCCACGCCCATCCGGAGGCACCGGATAGCTTGGCCGGAGGCGCTTAACGGCGCCCATCGACGAGGAGCACAACACTGCTATGAGTGTGGTGATCCGCAAAGTTCACCACAAGAGCGGGCTGACTGAAGCTGTACCAGCCTTCTAATGTGCTTTGAGGTAAGTTTAGAATATGTAAAAATATTACCAAGACAGACAGAGCCCCGATGCTTAGTTCGGTGTTCGAAAGAAAAGCAGGACTAAGGATCTAAAAAGATATACGCAGGAGTCTAAGATAAGTATGTCAATATGTGAATGCAGTTGCGCCACGACCTCTCGCCAAGACCGACCGCAAAGGTCAATGCATTGAAGAAGAGCCTCGAGCGGTCCGAGAACGAGCTCGGCCTTGCCAAGAAGCAGCTCGAGGACAGGGAAGGTAAGCACCCTTATTAAAGAAATACCTTATAGAAAGGATTCGGTTGCAAAAAATGACAGGAATAACGTGGGTATTGTAGGGGCCACGAACGAGGTGGCGAACCTGAAGGAAGCGGTGTCCGCGGCCGAAAGCATAGCGGCCGTGGAGCGCACCGAGCGAGAGAAGCAGGAGGCGCGGGTGGCGGAGGTGCGGCAAGAGCTCTAGGCTCTCGTGGAAAAACACGAGTGGTTGGAGCGTGACTCGAAGACTCGAGAGTCCGAGCTCGCCTCAGCTCTTGAGAGTGCCAAAGCCGCTAAGGCCGAAGCCCAAAAAGCCCTCCAAGAAATTGAATCATTAAAGAAGATAGCGGCGGGTAAGGCATTCTTTATGCAAAGCAAGCATGTGAAAGTGAATTACCTATTACTTACCCGGATTCGGAGCTCTCCAGGAGCATTTGCTTATCTGTCCCGTAGTGTCTCCGATGTCGCCGCTTCATACCGCGCCAAGGAGGGAGCTCGATGGAGAAGGTGTTCGTCTCAGATGTCGAGGCCGAACTTCCGGCAGTTTCGAGCGACCAGCTGAAGAAGCTGGTCGAGCTCCACAAGGTCGCTGAACAGTGCCATGAAGGGCCTCATAGTTTGGCTGTGGCCATTGGAAGCCATGCTCGAGCTACTTCGGCTAGTGTAGCGGCCGGTGGACGCCTGTCCATGGATTGAAGTCACTCAGCCTGCCTGCATTGAAGGTGCTCGGCCCTGCCCGCTAAAGTGCACCGGGCAAGCTAGATGCGAGAAGGTTGTGACGGACGGGCCACCAAAGGGCAAGGAGCATCGCAAGTCTGAAATGTACTATGAGGGCGCCCTCAAGGGTGTCCGCCAGATAGCGGATGAGTGCTCCAAAGATGTAATTTTTGAATAGACTCGATTTGTTATCCTGCAGACGCTGAAAACTTGTTCATATGCGCTTAAGCAATGCTTGTTATTTTAAAATATTACCTTCAGGCGGCCGCTTATCAAATTTGAGAGAAGGCAAGTCGTTATTTCGCCCCATGCCACGAAAATGGGGTGTTCGGATAAACTTGAGCGCTTTGTTCCAATTCTTGGGTTCGCGAGGAGGCGCCAACGAACGTAACAAGGCAACCGGACTTATAGTGCTTGAACACTCTCACTTAGCCATAGAATTCTATAATTTTAAATTTCGCGAAGCCCTAGTATTCGAAGACCGAGTTCGGGCGCTTATCCACGCTTTGGCCGGACAATGCCGACTCGCCTAAGTGGCATAAGTCTTTAGGGACCGGAAAACCTTCGAACAGCGACCGTCGCTCTCCCTATCATGACGGCCAGTTTTAGCTTTTCCACCGAGGTGCTCAACCCAGCTCAACCGGGCACAATCGCAGTGAGTTCTCCCAGCGCTACCTTAGCCGATATAACGGAACGTAAGGTACCAAAACATGGGAGCCGGGCAAACGCAACTATTGATCCAAGACATGATTCGGAGCCGATGCATATAATGCTATAAGTTCGGGTGCCGACTTGTGAAAGTGTTCGGACTTATCACACCATACTTTTGGGGTACTTAAGCCCTCGATGTATTGGCCGCACTAAAGTGTACGGGTGCAACATGTCATGAAATGAACATATATATAGATAAAGAAAGGAGTGCAATAATAGGCAAAAGCTATGTATTGTTTATTCAAAAGGTACCGCAATGGAAGCGAACGATACAAATAGTGCGATAAGAAAGGGATGGGACTATTTAATATGTCCTCTCCGTGGGTAAGCTGCGGGATGGTATGTAAAACAGGTATAATGATCGAGAGAGACCACCGACAATCGACGAGTCAGCTTTCCTCGCTGTTGCATCCCGAGTTCGGCAATTTAGTGCCGGACAGGACTTCGAAAACGGAGTCCCGAAAGTAAGAAAGAAGAAGAAAAGAAAAGAATGACACAATCAGAGCCCCGGTGCGTTGAGCCGCACTGGCGCGCATGGTCGTGGCCCTCCCCTTATGCCCATGGTATCTCTAGAGCGTAGTTATGTACGTAGTAGTACCGCTTCTTCATAGCCATGAGGGCTGGGGTTGGGGCCGGATTGCTAAGCGTGTCGGATCGTGCTGTGTGGTCTTGTTGTAGGTTACTTCAGCGCCGCTTTGACAAAAGGGTGTTGGAAATATGCCCTAGAGGCAATAATAAATTGGTTATTATTATATTTCCTTGTTCATGATAATAGTTTATTATCCATGCTATAATTGTATTGATAGGAAACTCATATACATGTGTGGATACATAGACAACACCATGTCCCTAGTAAGCCTCTAGTTGACTAGCTCGTTGATCAACAGATGGTTACGGTTTCCTGACCATGGACATTGGATGTCGTTGATAACGGGATCACATCATTAGGAGAATGATGTGATGGACAAGACCCAATCCTAAGCCTAGCACAAAGATAGTAGTTCATATGCTAAAGCTTTTCTAATGTCAAGTATCATTTCCTTAGACCATGAGATTGTGCAACTCCGGATACCGTAGGAATGCTTTGGTGTACCAAACGCCACAACGAATCGGGTGACTATAAAGGTGCACTACAGGTATCTCCAAAAGTGTCTGCGGTTGGCACGAATCGAGACTGGATTTGTCACCCGTAAACCGAGAGGTATCTCTCGCCCACTCGTAGGACATCATTATAATGTGCACAATGTGACCAAGGGGTTGATCACGGATGATGTGTTACGAACGAGTAAAGAGACTTGCCGGTAACGAGATTGAACAAGGTATCGGATACCGACGATCGAATCTCGCAAGTACAATACCGCTAGACAAAGGGAATTGTATACGGATCAATTGAGTCCTTGACATCGTGGTTCATCCGATGAGATCATCGTGGAACATGGGAGCCAACATGGGTATCCAGATCCCGCTGTTGGTTATTGACCGGAGAACGCCTCGGTCATGTCTACATGTCTCCAACCCGTAGGGTCTACACACTTAAGGTCTGGCGATGCTAGGGTTATAAAGGAAGTTTGTATGTGGTTACCGAATGTTGTTCGGAGTCCCGGATGAGATCCCTGACGTCACGAGGAGTTCCGGAATGGTCCGGAGGTAAAGATTTATATATGGAAAGTTGTTGTTCGGGTTCCGGAAAAAGTTCGGGTTTTTTCGGTATTGTACCGGGAAGCTTCCAGAAGGTTCCGGAGGATTCCTGAGGGGTCCGGAGGTCCGGAAATAGTTCCACCACGTCCAATACAGTAGCATGGGCTGTAAGGGGCGCCCTAGCCTTAATGGGCCAGGGGCACCAGCCCCCAAGGCCCATGCGCATGGGAAGGGTAAACCCCAAAGGGGAGGCCTCCACTTGACTTGGGAGGCACCTCTCCCTTGGCCGCCCCCCTAGATGGGATCTAGGGCTGGCCGCACCCTTGGGGTGGGAACCCTAAAGGGGCGCAGCCCCTTCCCTATATATAGTTGAGGTTTGGGGCTGCACACACATGAGAACTTCTCCTCTGGTGCAGCCCCGCCTCCTCCTCCTCCTCTCCCTTGGTGCTTGGCGGCCTCCCGGGATTGCCACGCCTCCACCACCACCACGCCTGTGCTGCTGCTGGATGGAGTCTTCTCAACCTCTCCTCTCTCCTTGCTGGATCAAGGCGTGAGACGCCACCGGCTGTACGTGTGTTGAACGCGGAGGTGCCGTCTGCTCGCACTAGGATCTCCGTGATTTGGATCACGACGAGTACGACTCCTTCAACCCCGTTTCTTGAACGCTCGCTTAGAGATCTACAAGGGTATGTAGATGCACTCTCCTTCCCTCGCTAGTTTCTCCATAGATAGATCTTGGTGACACGAGAAAATTTTGAATTTCTGCCACGCTCCCCAACAAAGGCATCATGAGCTAGGTCTATTGCGTAGATTCTTTGCACGAGTAGAACACAAAGTAGTTGTGGGCGTTGATTTTGTTCAATATGCTTACCGCTACTAGTCCAATCTTGTTTCGACGGTATTGTGGGATGAAGCGCCCGGACCGACCTTACACGCATTTCCACGTGAGACAGTTCCACCGATCGACATGCACTTGGTGCATAAGGTGGCTAGCGGTGCCGCCTCCCACTTTAGTCGGAACGGATTCGATGAAAAGGGTCCTTATGAAGGGTAAATAGCAATTGGCATATCACGCTGTGGTTTTATGAGGTAAGAAACGTTTGCTAGAAACCCATAGCAGCCACGTAGAAACATGCAAACAACAATTAGAGGACGCCTAACTTGTTTTTGCAGGTATGCTATGTGATGTGATATGGCCAAGAAGAATGTGATGAATGATATGTGATGTATGAGATTGATCATGTTCTTGTAATAGGAATCATGACTTGCATGTCGATGAGTATGACAACCGGCAGGAGCCATAGGAGTTGTCTTTATTTATTGTATGACCTGCGTGTCATTGAACAACGCCATGTAAATACTTTACTTTATTTCTAACTGGTAGCCATAGTAGTAGAAGTAATATAGTTGGCGAGACAACTTCATGAAGACACGATGATGGAGATCATGGTGTCATGCCGGTGACGATGATGATCATGGAGCCCCGAAGATGGAGATCAATGGAGCTATATGATATTGGCCATATCATGTCACTACTATATAATTGCATGTGATGTTTATTATGTTTATGCATCTTGTTTACTTAGAACGACGGTAGTAAATAAGATGATCCTTACAACAATTTCAAGAAGTGTTCTCCCTAACTGCACCGCTATAAAGTTCGTCGCTTCTAAGCACCACGTGATGATCGGTGTGATGGATTCTACGCTCACATACAACGGTGTAAGATGATTTACACACGCCAAACACTTAGGGTTAACTTGACGAGCCTAGCATGTATGCATATGGCCTCGAACACGAGACCGAAAGTTCGAGCATGAGTCGATGGTAGATACGATCAACATGAAGATGTTCACCGATGATGACTAGTCCGTCTCACATGATGATCGGACACGCCTAGTTGACTCGGATCATGCAATCACTTAGATGACCAGAGGGATGTCTATCTCGAGGGGAGTTCATAAGATGAACTTAATTATCCTGAACATAGTCAAAAGACCTTTGCAAATTATGTCGTAAGCTCGCTTTAGTTCCACTGCTTAGATATGTTCCTAGGGAAAATATAGTTGAAAGTTGAAAGTAGCGATTATGCGGACAGAGAAAGGTTATGTCCTTAATGCACCGCCAAGGTGCTAAACCCCAAACGCCGCTTGTGGATGTTATGTAACATTGGACATACACGCTTTGATAACTACGTGATAGTTCAGCTTAAATGGTTTAGAGTTGAGGCACCAAAGACGCCAAACGTCATGAACATATGAGATGTTTCGAGGGCTGAAATTGGGATTTCAGGCTCGTGCTCACGTCAAGAGGTATAAGACCTCCGACGATTGTCTTAGCCTGCAAACTAAGGGAGAAAAGCTCAATCGTTGAGCTTGTGCTCAGATTGTCCGGTGCAACAATCACTTGAATCGAGGGAGTTAATCTTCCGATGAGATAGTGATGTTTCTCCAAAGTCATTGCCACCAAGCTGCTAGAGCTTCGTGATGAACTATAACATATCAGGGATAGATATGATGATCCTTGAGGTATTCACGATGTTTGACACCGCGAAAGTAGAAATCAAGAAGGAGCATCAACTGTTGATGGTTGATGAAACCACTAGTTTCAAGAAGGGCAGGGGCAAGAAGGGATACTTCATGAAACGGCAAATCAGCTACTGCTCTAGTGAAGAAACCCAGGGTTGAACCCGAACCCGAGACTAAGTGCTTCTGTAATAAGAGGAACAGCCACTGGAGCAGAATTACCCTAGATACTTGGTAGATAAGAAGGCTGACAAGGTCGATAGAAATATATTGGATATACATTATGTTAATATGTATTTTACTAGTACTCCTAGTAGCACCAGGGTATTAGATACCGGTTCGTTGCTAAGTGTTAGTAACTCAAATAAAAGGCTACGGAATAAACGGAGACTAGCTAAAGGAGAGTCGACAATATGTGTTGAAGTGTTTCCAATTTTGATGTGATCAAACATCGACGCCCCTCTACCATCAAGATTAGTATTAAACCATAATAATTATCATTTGGTGTTTATGCTGAGCATAGACATGATTGGATTATGTCTATCGCAATACGGTTATTCATTTAAGGAGAATAATGGTTACTCTATTTATTTGAATAATACCTTCAATGGTCTTGCACCTAAATAAATGGTTTATTGAATCTCGATCGTAGTGATACACATTTTCATGCCAAAAGTATAAGATAGTAATGATAGTACCACTTACTTGTGGCACTTCCATGTAAGTCATATTGGTGTAAACGCATGAAGAAGCTCCATGTTGATGGATCTTTGACTCACTCGCTTTGAAAATTTGAGACATGCTAACCATGTCTATTGGTGTGTATGCATGAAGAAACTCCATGCAGATGGATCGCTTGGACTCACTTGATTTTGAATCACTTGAGATATGCAAAACATACCACATGGGCAAGATGACCAAAAGCCTCGGTTTCAAAGAAGATGGAACAAGATAGCAACTTGTTGGAAGTAACACATTTTGATGTGTGCAGTCCAATGAGTGCCGAGGCATGCAAAGGAATATCGTTATGTTCTTACTTCACGATGATTCGAGTAGATGTTGAGTATATTTACTTGATGAAACACAAGTCTGAATTATTGAATGGTTCAAGTAATTTCGGAGTGAAGTTTAAGATCTTCGTGACAAGAGGATAGAATGTCTATGATATGATCATAGAGATGAATATCTGAGTTACGAGCTTTGGCACACAATTAAGACATTGTGCAAATTGTTTCACAATTAATACCGCCGAACACCATAGTGTGATGGTGTCCGAACATCATAGTTGCACCTTATTGGATATGGTGCGCACTATGATGTCTCTTATCGAATTTCCACTATCGCTCATGGGTTAGGCATTAGAGACAACCGCACTCACTTTAATGGGGCACCACGTAATTCCGCTGAGACGGCACCGCTTGGAGAAACCTAAGTTGTCGCTTTCTTAAAAGTTTGGGGCTGCGACGCTTATGTGGAAAAGTTTCAGTTGATAAGCTCGAACCCAAAGCGGATAAAATACATCTTCATAGGACACCCAAAACAGTTGGGTATACCTCCTAATTCAGATCCGAAGCAATAGGGATTGTTTCTTGAATCGGTCCTTTCGAGGAAAAGTTTGTCTCAAAAGTTGAGTGGGAGGATGGTGAAGACTTGATGAGGTTATTGAACCGTCACTTACTAGTGTAGCAGGGCACAGAAGTTGTTCCCGTGGCACCTACACCAATTGAAGTAGAAGCTATGATAGTGATCATGAAATTTCGGATCAAGTCACTACTGCGTTCGTGGGTGACAAGTATGCGCATCGCTTCAGAGTGGTACGCAATCCTGTCTTGAAGGTCATGTTGCTAGACAACAATGAACCCACGAGCTATGGAGAAGAATGGTGGGCCCAAATTCGGCAAATGGTCAGAAGCCATGAAATCCGAGATAGGATCCATGTATCGTAACAAAGCATGGACTTTGGTGGACTTTCCCGATGATCGGCAAGACATTGAGATGAATGGATCTTTAAGAAGAAGACGGACGTGTATGGTGATGTCACCATCTATGAAGCTCGACTTGTGGCGAAGAGTTTTTCACAAGTTCAAGGAGTTGACTACGGCGAGATTTTCTCATCCGTAGCGATGCTTAAGTCCGTCGGAATCATGTTGGCATTTGCTGCATTTATGAAATCTGCAAATGGATGTCAAAACGAGTTTCCTTACCAGCCAGAAGGAAAGGTTGTATGTGATACAATCGTAAAGTTTTGTCGATCCTAAGGATGCTAAAGGTATGCTGGCTCCAGCGATCCTTTCTAAGGACCGGAGTAAGCATCTCGAGTTGGAATGTGCACTTTGATGAGATGATCAAAGATTTTGGGTTTATACAAAGTTTATGAGAAACTTGTATTTCCAAAGAAGTGAGTGGAGCACTATAGAATTTCTGATGAGTATATGTTGTTGACATATTGATGATCGTAAATGATGTAGAATTTTCTCAAAGCATATAGGGTTATTTGAAAAGTGTTTTCAAGTGAAAACCTGGATTGTTACTTGAACATTGAGCATCAAGATCTATGAGGATAGATCAAAACGCCAATAGTACTTTCAAATGAGCACATACTTTGACATAATCTTGAAAGTGTTCAAGATGGATCACCAAAGAAGGAGTTCTTGCCTGAGTTGTAAGGTATGAAGTTAAGAGTTAAAGCTGTGTACCGACCGAAAAGAGAGAAAGGACGAAGGTCGCCCCTATGCTTCCGACATAGGCTCTATAGTATGCTATGCTGTGTACCGCACCGAAGTGTGCCTTGCCATGAGTCACCATCGGTACAAGAATGATCCAGAATGGATCATTGGACAGCGGTCAAAATTGTCCTTGGAGTAAATAAGGACATGTTTCTCGATTATGGAGGTGATAAAGAGTTCGCGAAAGGGTTACGCCGATGCAAGCTTTAACACCTATCCGAAAGTGACTCGAGTAGCAAACCGGATAATGATAGTGGAGCAACCATTTGGAATAGCTTCAAGTGGAGCGTGGAAGCAACATTTACAATATGACATAGAGAATTATGAAGTACATACGGATCTGAATGTTACGCACCTGCTGACTAAAACCTCTCTCACAAGCAAAACATGATCAAACCCCGGAACTCATTGAGTCTTAATCACATGATGATGTGAACTAGTTTAATGACACTAGTAAACTCTTTGGATGTTGGTCACATGGCGATGTGACCTGTGAGTGTTAATCACATGGTGATGTGAACTAGATTATTGACTCTAGTGCAAGTGGGAGACTGTTGGAAATATGCCCTAGAGACAATAATAAATTGGTTATTATTATATTATCCATGCTATAATTGTATTGATAGGAAACTCATATACATGTGTGGATACATAGACAACACCATGTCCCTAGTAAGCCTCTAGTTGACTAGCTCGTTGATCAATAGATGGTTACGGTTTCTGCACCATGGACATTGGATGTCGTTGATAACGGATCACATCATTAGGAGAATGATGTGATGGACAAGACCCAATCCTAAGCCTAGCACAAAGATCGAGTTCGATGCTAAAACTTTTCTAATGTCAAGTATCATTTCCTTAGACCATGAGATTGTGCAACTCCGGATACCGTAGGAATGCTTTGGTGTACCAAACGCCACAACGAATCGGGTGACTATAAAGGTGCACTACAGGTATCTCCGAAAGTGTCTGCTGGGTTGGCACGAATCGAGATTGGGATTTGTCACCCGTAAACGGAGAGGTATCTCTGGGCCCACTCGTAGGACATCATCATAATGTGCACAATGTGACCAAGGGGTTGATCACGGATGATGTGTTACGGAACAAGTAAAGAGACTTGCCGGTAACGAGATTGAACAAGGTATCGGGATACCGACGATCGAATCTCGGCAAGTACAATACCGCTAGACAAAGGGAATTGTATACGGATCAATTGAGTCCTTGACATCGTGGTTCATCCGATGAGATCATCGTGGAACATGTGGAGCCAACATGGGTATCCAGATCCCGCTGTTGGTTATTGACCGGAGAACGCCTCGGTCATGTCTACATGTCTCCGAACCCGTAGGGTCTACACACTTAAGGTTCTGGGACGCTAGGGTTATAAAGGAAGTTTGTATGTGGTTAACGAATGTTGTTCGAGTCCCGATGAGATCCCGGACGTCACGAGGAGTTCCGGAATGGTCCGGAGGTAAAGATTTATATATGGAAAGTTGTTGTTCGGGTTCCGAAAAGTTCGGGTTTTTCGGTATTGTACCGAAGCTTCTGAGGTTCCGGAGGATTCGGAGGGGTCCGGAGGTCCGAAATAGTTCCACCACGTCCAATACAGTAGCATGGGCTGTAAGGGGGCGCCCTAGCCTTAATGGGCCAGGGGCACCAGCCCCCAAGGCCCATGCGCATGGGAAGGGTAAACCCTAAAGGGGAGGCCTCACTTGACTTGGGAGGCACCTCCCTTGGCCGCCCTAGATGGGATCTAGGGCTGGCCGCACCCCTTGGGGTGGGAAACCCAAAAGGGCGCAGCCCCCTTCCCCTATATATAGTTGAGGTTTGGGGCTGCAACACATGAGAACTTCTCCTGGTGCAGCCTGCCTCTCTCCTCCTCCTCCTCTCCCTTGGTGCTTGGGCGGCCTCGGGATTGCCACGCCCTCCACCACCACCACGCCAGCTGTGCTGTTGCTGGATGGAGTCTTCTCAACCTCTCCCTCTCTCCTTGCTGGATCAAGGCGGAGACGCCACCGGCTGTACGTGTGTTGAACGCGGAGGTGCCGTCTGCTCGCACTAGGATCTCCGTGATTTGGATCACGACGAGTACGACTTCTTCAACCCTGCTTCTTTTGAACGCTCCGCTTAGCAATCTACAAGGGTATGTAGATGCACTCTCCTTCCTCGCTGCTAGTTTCTCCATAGATAGATCTTGGTGATACGAGGAAAATTTTGAATTTCTGCCACGCTCCCCAACAGGCCGGACGCTTAATAGCCGGACTCGAGAATTGCTGTGAGAGGCTGCTTTGCACCTCCGCCGCGAGGGTTGCCATGTGCTCTCCGCTCGGAGAGAGCGCTCGTGTTTCCATTGACCGTGATTACTCCTCGAGGGCCTCGCATCTTGAGCTTGAGGTATGCGAGGCGGCACCGCATTGTACTTTGCAAATGCGGTTCGGCCAAGCAAAGGCGTGATAGCCGCCGCAAAACGGGACTATGTCGAAGATTAACTCTTCGCTCGAAGTTATCCGGGATCCAAGACCACTTCGAGTGTAACTAAGCCTGTACAATTGGCCTCTACACCTGGTATGACGCCTTTAAAGGTCGCCTTTGTGGGTTTAACTTTGAGGGTCTATGCCCATTTTGGCGATCGTATCCCGATAAAGCAGGTTCAGGTTGCTACCGCCCCATCAGACTCTAGTGAGGTGAAATCACGGCCGATGATTGGGTCAAGAACCACGCGCGAATCCGCCGTGGCGGATGCTAGTGGATGGTCCTTCGATCAAAGGTGATCGGGCAGGAGGACCATGGGTTGAGCTTCGGGCGATCGCTCCATCGCATATACGCCCTTTAGTGCATGCTTCCGCCCCTTTGGGTATGTGGGTTGCGATATCATGTTCACCGTCCGCACTTGTGGGGGAAGCCCTTCTGTCCTCTATTGTTCGGGCGGCCGGGCTCTCCTCGCCATCGCTATGCAGCCCTTGTCATTGAGTTCGCATTTAACTTGCTCGCTTGTTTGAGAACCCAACAATCCCTCGGTGTGGTTATTGGTTTTTCGGGGTGCCATGTATTTGGCACGAGCGATTGAGTATTCGGTCCAGATTGACGGGCCCGAGTATTTCTTTTGAACAGCTTTTTCCGCAGACCGGTTTAGAGCTCTCAATCCGCATTGATCGCCAGATCTTCAGCATTATCGCCGCTAATCCGGGCGCTTATGCTTGTTGTGACGCCGACCTGCCATTGCTGTCCTTGGTATCCGAACTCCGTGGTTTTTGGTCAAGTTGTTGCTACGAAGCCAGCTAGTTGTCCTCTCCCGCAAAAGCGGGTCATGAGCGCCAGAGGGCTGCCATGGATTTCGCTTTTCCTATCCTAGGTGTCGGGCAAGCCACTCGTCACAGATGTTATGTTTAAAGGCTGCAAGGGCCTCGTGATCCCGGACAACAACGATTTGATTTTTCTTGGTTAGGAACCGTGTCCGTAATTGTCCGCCGATTCTTCCGCTGCTGAATTATGTGGCTGAGGTCATCGGCGCCTGGTGGTCGCATATGTGCCCCGGAAGTTATCATGAATCGGGCTTCCGTGTCCTCACAACAACCGATTGACTCGCCGGGCAAGCTATTGAGCCAATGCCGAGCTGGTCCTTTAAGCTTGAGTGGAGGTATTTGATGGCATGTAGATCATCACCGCGGGCCATGTGGATATGGAGGAGATAGTGCTCGATCCGCACCGCAGGATCTGTGGTACCATCATATGATTCGATGTTTACGGGTTTGAAGCCCTCGTGGATTTGATGATCCATTACTTCATCTATGAAGCATAGTGGTGTGCGCGCTCAGATTGGCTGTATCACGACGAGCTCAAATGAGCTTTGTTCATCAGAGTTCGCCCACCGGAATTGCTGTATCCGGCGTGATGGTTATCGTCACGTGTCGTGGGGCGCCCACGCAATCTGTAGATCGATCTTGTTTGCCTTGCCTTGTCCTCCAATATGTCTTGCAAGTCTGGCGCGTTTCCCGGTGCCTTGGTACTTTTCGAGCGACGCCGGAGTGCGGCTTGAATGGAGGGTCTAGAGGCCTCTCTATCGCGACCACGGGTGGCCGGGTCGGCCGCATCATGCGCCGGTGATGTGGGTTTGGGTGCTGCTTCCTCTAATTGGGGTAGCAGCCGCGCTTGGGGTATCTCTTTGAGGGGCGCTCGAGTTCATACTCTTCGCTGCAAGAACTTTAGTCCATCCGTCGCCTAGCAAGTCTTGGTCAGCTCTAAGCTACCGCTGCTTTTTCTTGAGGCTGCTTGCCGTGGCCATAAGCCCGCGCTTGAAACGGTCCTGTTTGGCAGATCCTCGTGCACGCACAAATTGCCGTCGCCGAGGCTTTCCTCATCTTCGGAGGGAGGCATATAATTATCGCCCTCCACCTCCCCGTCCGCCGCCTATCATGAGGGCTGGCTTCCCTCCTCCTCGTGCTGAATCCTCGCCGAGGGGTTGTCTTCGCACTGCCCCGAGTATTATTATCTCTCGTGCCGGAATCACCGCTTTTGATGTGGCGGATTTAGAGCGGCGCCACCGACGCCGACGCTTGGGCTGTTTCTTGAGGGGTCATCCTCCGCTTCCATCGCTATTCCCATCTTTTGGGATGTCCACCATGTATATGTCGATGACGAGGTGGCCTTCCAGCGTCTCTCAGAGGCGCTTGTTCTGGTCGCTCCAAAGATCTTCGCCCATACCGCCGATGTCTTCGAGTCAAGTCATCATGTGAGTTAAATCATCGACAAGCGGCTACAAAGTGGGTGGTGGTGGGCATTGAATTTCTTCGTCGCCGCATCCCAACCTTCCCGAACGTAGTCCGCCAGGGCTCTCCGATAAAGAGAGAGACTTTAGTGATTCAGGATGTCGCCAAAGGGCGAAAAGGCCGAAGATGTCCGTGGCGTTGAACTCCATGACCGCGCCCAATCGGATTCGATTGGTAGGGCGGAGGGTTCGGAGTCCGGAGAGGAGTCCGACACCTTGGAGTCACGGCCTCGCAGCGACAGGATGGAGTTCGCCCAATCGCCATTGAGATTGTAGCCCCGAGGCGTGTCCAACCACTCGCCCTCGATCGGGGAGTCGGCCCGAGCTAAGGGTCGGAGCGACGCCGCGCGGCCCAGTGGCAATCGCTTACGGCAGAGCTAGATCGTGTCCATCGAGACAAAGGCGCGCGCTTGGTTGTGGTTCAACCGTCAAGATCAAGTCTCCGCGATGTCGGCCGTAGTTCAAACTCCCAAATCTGACCTAATGGCCAGGGGCGAGCTTTCGATCTGCTCCGATGGCCTAGCGAATTGGCTCGCAGCGCAAAGCCGCTTTAATATTTAAGATCTGTCCGGGAGAAAAGTCTCACCGGACTGTGGTCGCTGTTGATGATTGAAGGAGCCATCGGGCCTATAGGTGACGCATACGCAGGAACTCTCAATGAAAGCACCAACGCCGTGTCAAAACCGCGGATCTCGGTAGGGGGTCCCGAACTGCAAGCCTAGGCGGATGGTAGCAGGAGACAAGGGACATGATGTTTTTACCCAGGTTCGCCCTCTCGATGGAGGTAATACTTACCCTGCTTGATTAATATGGATGATATGGGTAGTACAAGAGTAGATCTACCACGAGATCGTAGAGGCTAAACCCTAGAAGCTAGCCTATGGTATGATTGTTGTTCGTCCCACGGACTAAAACCCTTCGGTTTATATAGACACCGAATAGGGTTAGGGTTACACAGAGTCCGCTATAATGGTAGGATATCTACATATCCAGACGCCAAGCTTGCCTTCCACGCCAAGGAAAGTCCCATCCGACACGGGACTAAGTCTTCAATCTTGTATCTTCATAGTCTAGAGTCCGCCAAAGATGATAGTTCGCCATCCCACACCCCCAGTCCAGACTCCTCGCATCTCTATTTTCGCCAAATCATTAGAAGCTTGATTTTTCATCGGTATATGATGAAGCTCTAACCCTCAAACTTCTTCTCTAGCTTCCTCACTTCATTACAAGAATCAGTCATGGCTGGACTCGACGCCCCACTCCTTCATCACCGATTAACCACTAGATCTGAGTCGCCATAAACCATGAGGCGACGGAATCCGAGTGAAATGGCCATACGCAACCCATACAATAGTGCTTTGTATTCGCTTCATTGTTGGAAGAATCAAAGTGAATCGATCACGATTCGAGCTTATATCCTCGGGGAAACCAATACTACCCCAGACCGAACCATTCAGCATCTCGAACCATCAAAGAACATAGTCCAAAGGTTCGAGTGAACTTGAGTCGGAATCGTTGTTCAATCCACTGGCGATGAAATTTGATATTGCTTGGGACTTGATGGCTTTTTTGCCTCAAACTTGATATCAAGGGAAGAAGTTCAATCGCCCATTTCACCAATCGACCAGTTGCATATCTGTTGTGCAAAATCTCTGATAATGGGGCGTCGCTGACGATTGTAATGGAATGATCAGAGAACTAATGAGAAACTTTCTTCACGGTCATATAAATCCCATACACAAGCTTCTGATAATGAGGGTATCTTTGCTTTGACGAGGTTAATACTTCAGAAAGATAATATACTGGGCGCTGAACTTTGAAGGCCTTTCCTTCCTCTTCCCGCCAACCGTAAGCATCAGATCGACGACTTGTCCTGTGGCTGCAATGTAAAGCAGCAACGGCTCCTTGCTGATTGGGGCAGCAAGCACCGGTTATGGAGAGCGAGCTTTGAGCTCGCAAACGCTGCATCAGCTTCAGGAGTCCACTCAACTTGTCCGACTTCTTCATCACCGGTAAAGAGGCAATGCCTTTTCACCAAGGCGAGAGATGAATCGACTTAAAGCGCCAAGCATACAAGAAGCTTCGACATCGTGCACACGCAGTATGCTTCATTCGGAGTATAGTGCCAATTTTTTCTGGTTAGCATCGATTCTCGCTCGAAACGGGAAAACCGAGTACCTTTCCGCCAAGAATTCAATGTGCACTTTGATGGATTAAGCTTGATATCATACCTTCCGAGATTGGCAATGTTTCAGCAAGGTCACCAACAGGTCGGAACCTTTCCGTGACTTGACCACAATGTCATCCATGTATGCTTCCACATTCGACCGATTTGAGTGAGTAAACAGTTCTCAATCATCCTCATGAACATGGCTCCGCATTCTTGAGGCCGAATGGCATGGTGACATAAAAGAAGCACCCGAATGGAGTGATGAAAGCTGTTTTGATCTCGCCGGGTCCATATGCACGGATCTGATGGTACCCGAATATGCGCCTAAGAAAGATAACCATCACATCCCGCAATGAGTCGACTATTTGGTCGATGCGGGGCGAGGAAAATGATCTTTCGGCAGGCCTGATTGATATGTTTGAAGTCGATGCACATGCGCAGTGAATTGTCCTTCTTAGGGACCATGACAACATTGGCGCAGCCACCGTGAGTGGTAAATCTTCTGATAAACTCGCTGCTAAGAGCCGAGCCACCTCGCCAATGGCCTTTCTTCCGGACGGCGGACCATCAAGGTGTTCTTTGACAGGTTTAACTTTTGAGTCGATCAGAAGTGCTCAGCCAGTCCCCTCGAACACCCGCATGTTAGCGTGCTTCCATGCAAAGATGTCCCAATTCTCACGGAGGAACCGGATGAGCGCTTTCTTCCTATTTTGAGTTGAGTGTTGTTGAGATGTGAGTCGGAGCAGCATTGGGATCATTCGATGAATATGAATTGGTTTCGCTTCCTCGACGATCGAAATGCCGAATTGGCGGGCTTATTGGCTCGCAACAAATCACTCGGTCCGCAGTTTTCTAGTACTCGCAGTTCGACAACTACCATCCGAGCATCACGATCTTAGAGCCTTTCTCGAAACACTCTTCCGCTTTTTCCGATTGCCGCGATGTTGATCACACCTTTGGGACCTGCATCTTCAGCTTGAGGTACACATAATATGGTCGAGCCATGAAACGCGATATGCCGCCTCCCCTGTGATAGCGTGATAAGCGCCTGAAATCCACGACCTCAAAGGTCAACTTTTCTTTACAAAAATTTTGTAGTCACCAAAACCACATCAAGAGTAATTTGGCCGAGTGACTCAGCCTTCTTTCCGTGAATGACCCATGGAAGCTCATGTTGTCGGTGCCGAGTCTAGTCATCGTAATGCCCATCCCTTTCAATGTCTCAGATACAATATGTTCAAGCCATCGCCACCATCCATCAAAACCTTAGTTAGTCGAGTGCCTTCGACGATCGGGTCGATCACCAACGCTTGCCTCCTGTGGGTGGCTATGTGTGTGGGTGATCGACCGGTCGAACGTGATGGCGGTCTCATGCACCATTTCAGGTAATCGGGTGTCGCCGAGCGACCATATCACTTCGTGGTTGATAACCTTCAATCGACTTTTGCTTTCAACGTTAGCAAAAATCATCGAGTGGAATTTACCCGAGGGTATCCACCGCCACTATCTTCCTTGTCTCAACTTTGTCCGACTCTTTTCCTTGTCCTTGGGCTGCTTCCCCGAACCGCTGAATCAAGAGCCAGACTGCCGAGTGGTATGCTTTGGGTAAATAAGTTTACCCTCTTCATCTTTCTTCGTGTGAATGTGACATGGCAAGTCCAACACATCATTTCCATCTTGGTCTTTCACTTTCTTGGGGTTCCAAGGCCCTTGGGTTTCCTTGAACTTTCCTCGAGTCATGGCCAAGGCTTCTCCAGAGCAGCCGGCTCGGCTTTCCACTTCGCTTCCGATCGAGTTGCTCCCTGGTTTCATTAGCGGCTGACTTGTACTTGCCACCCGCAGCCGATCCTCTTCTTCACCATTGGTGTACTTGGTGGCAATCTCCATCATCCGACTCAGGTCATGTCTCCTGTCCGACCAATTTCATACTCAACTCTCTCGTTTAACACCTTCCTTGAAGGCACGATCACCGATGATCGATACATTCTCATCGTGGTGCAAAGTGATCCATCTCGATGTAATCCTCGTAGTTTCATTCGACTTCGCACACACGATCGCAACTCACAATCCGCTGGCCGCTTGCAAGTTCCTTCAACAACTCGACAAACACTCTGCAAGATCTTCCCAAGTGTAAATGCTGCTGGTGCTAACCGATTCAGCCATGCTCGCCGATCCTCCAACATGAGTGGCGGTGTTTCATGGCCACTTCACCGCTAAGCCGCTGATCTGAACAGCCACTGTTAGTCCTCGCCAAGTGTCCGCTTAGACTCACCAAAGGAACTTATCGACTCAAACGCCAACCTGAAGTTGGGAGGAATCACCGCGGCTCGATGGCTCGCTAAAACACTCGGTCCCGAGACGGTACTCATCGCTGATGGGCGATTTCCATCATGGCCTTCTCGTTAGCTCGCTCGCCGACTAGACCTTGAACGATGACGAATCTCGTGATCAAAGCCTGGTTCCTCGGGTCGACCGAATCCTTCGCCTAACACCGTGGCCGGGCGTCTGGCCTGCCTTGCTGCCGAGGCGATATGACCCACCCTTGGGCGAGGAGGGGCATTCGACGCCGATCATCACGATCAAATCGGTCCTCATATCGCTTCACGCCGCCTCCATGCCCTCACGCCAGGGCGCTCTTGGGCTATGTGGATCGGACAGTATTCCCGCCGATTTAACTGTGTGAATCATGTTCCGCGATCGCGATACAGCTGAATTTTGATCTACCGCAGGCCGGAGCAAATCTTCGATCTCGGAGTAAGCCCCTCGCTAGCCTCCGACCGAAGGCTGAATGGACTCGCTATACGGGCTGTAGCTGCTAGATTCTCGAATGGGAGTTCGCATACCTGAGTTGGTTGTGGAAAGAGTTGACGCCGACCGGACGACGGACCCGCTGTTGCGCTTTGTTCACGAGCACTCGCTGGAGATTTTCCAATGAAAGCGCTTAGCTGTTGGCCAAACGCGATCTTCTAAGGCATGGGCCTCGGGGTTTCTCCAACGAGGAGTGTGAAGCGATCCAAGTTCCGGCGGCGGAGCTCCTCCTCTCGCAGCAAGTGAGGGGCTCGTTGGTACTCTTCGTGAGCTCAAGGCTGCTCGCTTCCGCCAACACCTTCGCTTTGCGGGGAAACCAGGAGGACCGCGGTCCGTCGACCATCGTAACCTCCGCCACTGGATCATCATTGCCGCACTCGGATGCAGCTTTGCGAGCCGCCGACAGATCGAACAGGCCAGAGGAGATTCGCTCGGGCTCGATTGTCGCGATTTGGGGAGTGGCCGATCAAGGGCCACCGCGCGCTCACCCACCGCTGAAGCCTCGATCGACCGGAGCGCTTATACCGCGCGAGACCGGAGGGAGGACGGCACAAGAGCCGAACGACATCGGGTCGACGGTTGCCGCAGGAGGACGACGCTGAAAAGCGCCGCCTCCGGACGGGAGTGCGCAACGCCGAGTCGAGCCTCCTGCAACCAAGCGGAGTCGCCGGGCGATGAATGTGAGCGCACCGAGACGGATCTCGCCCTCAACCAAAACTCCGCCTCAAACCATGATGAATGGGATCGAAAATGCAACTTCTCCAACAAGTCGCTAAGACACCGCCCCACGGTGGGCGCCAACCGCCGTGGTTCTAAGCCCCACAGAGAATGGGGGTAGGTATGGAGAGGCAAGATCCTA